>MJUU01057460.1:48248-92565 GCA_002080025.1 Modiolus philippinarum | reverse complement strand
TTTTTTTTCGGTTTCCATTGATCACTTCAAGGCCGTATATCAATATACATCCCTGCATGATCACTTGTCAGTATCACCAATACTATATATTTGAACAAGGAGTTATATATTATCTATTTAACTCCTTGATTTGAACAAAAATATGTCAAAAAACAGTGAAATACACAGGCGGGTCCAACCTTCGAAAAGGGGTGTTCAATGAGGTTCCAGTCAAATTCTGCACGAAATTTTAAAATAATAAAAAGGGGAGGTATCCAACCCTGAACTCATCTCTTAATTCGCCAATGAAAACATGAATAACTGGCCATCCTTTGTCTCTAAGAGGGCACTTAAAACAAAAATATATATTGCCAATTTCCTTAGTACTGGATTTGGCTTCCCATTTCGATATTTTTGGCAATGAGTACTTCTTTGATTACAATTTTTCGATTATGGCTTTCCATATTATTTGATTTTAATGCTGCTGATGAGAGGTTACTCCTTGAAACACGTGTACAGCATAACTAAATTTACTGTTCATTTCTGCAACTTTGGTATTTTTGTATTTTAATATTTTTTCAGAATCGATACAAGAGCTATACAAGTTATCATTTTGGATCAGTTCTTAATCAAATTAGCACCTTGTGCAAACTACGCTTACTAAATAAGAAAGAATTCTAAATCCTCGATTATTCATATAATTTTTTAATCAGGTACTGAGTTATTTAAGTTTTTTTTTCATCTTTTGAATTCAGAAACATTACAAATATTCAGGTCACAGGTAATTGATTATTATTTCTACAACTACGGTAACATGTGAAGTTATTTATAATTAACTTGTCACGTGACACTCTGTCAACTGCTGAAATATTCCCTCGACAATTCTATTTTACTTAGGCTTACACCTTACATTTATATGTCATATTTCTTATGCTGTTTACAATAATGTTAAAGAAAAAATTCGCAATGAGTTTGGCCGCAAAAAGTTGATATTTGATCTCGAAGTGCATATTCATACCCGGGATTTTTCTGAAGAAAGCGACAGCATAAGAAGGATTTACGTACCGTAAATCCTCCTAAAAACAATTCAAATCAAATTCTAAAATAGGAGGTGCACATCTACATTATGTCATAAACACTGTGTGAAAGTTTTATGAAAATCTATTCAGTGGTTCAGGAGGATTAGCGGATAAGAGATTTCTACCCCCTTGTAGTGTAATGGCCAAGTCCATGTTTTGCTATGGGAAACCCCAAAAATCAATCAAATCAAATTCTGAAATAGAATGTGCACATCTACATTATGTCATAAAGACTGTGTTAAAGTTTCATGAAAATCTATTCAGTGGTTCAGGAGGAGTAGCGGATAAGAGATGGGTACCCCCATGTGTACATGTAATGTAATGGCAAAGTCCATGTTTGGCAATGGGAAACCCCAAATATCAATCAAATCAAATTCTGAAATAGGAGGTGCACATCTACATTATGTCACAAAGACTGTGTTGAAGTTTCATGAAAATCTATTCAGTGGTTCAGGGGGAGTAGCGGATAAGACATGGGTACCCTCATGTGTAACGGACGGACGGACGGAAAGACGGACGGAAGGACGGACGGAAGGACACCCCATCACTATATACCCCTATTTTCAAGCGGGGTGTAAAAATGGATAACAGGAAACACCTACAATGGCTGGAAATTATAAATACATCCCACAATCTGCTAGATGAATGTCATGTTGAAAAGTACTCTCAAATGACGTCAATTCTCACACAATATAGGTTTTCATATTTTACGTAATGGGTACTTACATTCGATTAAAGATAAATATTAAAGATCGAAGTATTTTTTCAGTCATCAAATATATTCGTTTCGCTAATGGTATGTCAAGTTTAAACCGGGTTTGACCCGTTAGATAAATTTTCTTTATTCAACGTAAAGCCCGTGCTATTTCCCGCCAAATCTATTCGGAATACAATGCTCGGTATTTATCATTGATCATTAGAGAAAAAGATTACACCACTCTATCCCGATTATTACCATATTTTATCCACTCTCGATAGTTAAATTAAAAAATTTTAAAATGCTCGGCAAGCCTCGCAATTAAAATTTTAAAATTTAATATCTCTAGTGGATAAAATATGGTAATGAACGGGAACTTGTGGTGTAATATATTTTTCTCTAATGATATGTGAAGCTTAAACCGGGTCTGACCCGTTAGATAAATTTTCATATTCAATATATGTCGAATAAAGGGCTATTTCCCGCCAAATTTATTCGGAATACCATTCTTGGTGTTTATAATTTATCATTAGTGAAAAAGATTTCACCACTTGATGCCGAGTATAACCATATTTTATCAACTCTCGATAGTTAAATTTAAAAACTTTAAAATTCTCAGCATGGCTCGCAATTAAAATTTTAAAATTTAACTATCTCTAGTGGATAAAATATGGTGATGAAAGGGATCTTGTGGTGTAATCCTTATTTATTCAATGAGCTCATACAAGAACCATTAAGTAAAAACATTGACAAACGTATTCAGAACCTAATTACTGGAATAAATAATATATCAAGAGGTTAAGCAGTGATACACAAAACGGGACAGAGTATGACAACAAAAAATAGGGAAAGGGCTTATGATAATGTTGTAATAACTTGTGCCCGATCCCTTTGCTTTTGAGCCATTAAAATAAGTTTAATTAAAAAAAAAATCAGAAAACGCACCAAAGGTGCGACAGCCGAGTTGCGAATATTTGTTATTTTCATAAGTACATCATCAGATATGGAAAATAGTTGTACATAAGCATCAGAGACTCATAATGAAACTTTCGCAAGATGTTTGACTTTGTTGCAACTTGGCTAAAAATTTGGCAGTGGTGATAATCTAGGTGATACATATTGCTGATAGCTGCATGAAGTCAAAATGTTCGAAGTCCCTTTCCAAAAAAACTTTGGACAGGGGTTCCCCTTTAAATCTCGTTTTTTAATATTGCTGAAATCCGAAAAGTATGTACCAGAATACCTCTTATTCTAAAAATTTATGTTCTCTCCTTTGGTTTCCATGGCAACCAAATGCTCGACTATCCATTATAACTTATTTCAGACCACCTTTCAAAAAAATTGTGGCAGGGGCTCCACTTATAATCCAGGTAATACATATGGCTGAAATAAAAACATTCCATGTCCTTCTTTAAAAAAATGGCAGGGGTTCCCCTTATAATCTAGTTAATATCTATTTCTGAAACTGTGAAGAAAAATATAAAGCAGGTTTTTTTTTCAAAGATTCAGTGTTCTGGATCGGTTCCTATGGCAACTGAAAGTTCCACTATCCACTACAATCAATTTCAGACCACCATTCAAAAAAGAAAAAAAATTGGGCAGGGGTTCTCCTTATAATGAAGGAAATGCATATTGCTGAAATCAAAACATTCAGATTTCCCTTCCCTTATGATCTAGTTTATAGACATATTTCTGAAATTATGATGAAAAATTTGTAGCAGAATACCTTTTTTCAAAGATTAAGTGTTTTGGTTTGGTTTCCATGGCGACTGAAAGCTCCACTATCCATTACAACCCATTTCAGACCAAAAAAAAAATTGGGCATGGGTTCTCCTTATAATAAAGGTAATACATATTGCTGAAATCAAAAATTTCCAAGTCCCCCTTTCAAAAAAAAAATAAAATAAAATAAAATTTGGCAGGGGTTCCCCTTATAATCTAGGCAATTCATCTTGATGAAATCCAATTTCAGAAATTTACCATCTAAGATTTTATTTAGACTGGATATTGCAGAAGACTTAGAAATATTGAATTTTTCTTCACATTAATTTTTTTACCTCCCTTAGTTTTATTACCTCCTTTTTAAAATTTTGATTTTTCAATATATCTTATTTTTTAAGTTAATGACAACCAAAAAAATTTGTGTTGGTGTACATAATTAGAACTGAAATAAATTGAACATGATCTATATAAAGAGTACTTTTGTATGAACAATAAAACTTTTTAGCTATTTTTGTTATGCAAATAATACCGAACATGTGAATCTAGGCTTTATTCCTGATTGTATTTTTTTTGTTATATTTTTAGAAGTTGTGACCTTGACCTTTGTCGCACAAACCTCAAAATCGATAGGTTCCTCCTCTGAACATAAGTCATGTCTATGCAAAGTCTCATTTTGATGTGACATGTGGTTCTCAAGAAACACGCGGAAACCAAAAGTTGACGCCCGGACGCCCAGATACAATTCATCAAATTATAAGCAGAGTTCGACTTCGTCGCAACTCGGCTAAGATACATGTGGATAAAAATTGGATAAAATAGTATTCATCCAAAAGGATCAGCATCATGCTGTTTCATCTTACGCCCATCAAAGTGAACTCAGTTTGAACCTATTATAACATTAACCGGTATATTAACGACTTTGTTACCATACATAAATTGTATAAAGATGATTTATACAACGGTATTGAATAAAGGCAGCTACTGTATACGGTAAAACACTGTTATAATTATAGCTTATTTCAACTCCTCACCTACATACATTGACAAAATAACAAATACTTTCATTCTAATAGCACATGACTTTATTTGTGTCCAAAATGTTGAAATTTTATTAAATATTTGGAATATTTGTATAACCTAGGGGTAGGTGTTATCGGTAAAAATGGTATAATAATTGAAAAAATATGTTTTAAAAGCTTTTAAAGAAAATATAGAAGTTTCTTATCACAGATGATACGAAGGAAATAGGGTAATAAGTCAATTTGATAAAAATCGGATGACTAATTCTAGCCCTCAAGGACACGGTTTATAACATTATACATCCTTTTACAAATGGGGTACTTTATAGGAAAATCACTTATAACTGTTAAGGGATTAATTGTTAATAGTCCTTGGTCTAATCAAAGAAGAAGCCAAGATAATGCTACAATTACCTGAAGCACTTCCAGTAGTTTTTCAAATTTAAAACGTGAACAATTCGAAAAAAACCACGTTATATATTTACCGCTATATATATATCACCAATACAAAATGAAAAATACAAGTAGAGTAACCAGATGCATCTCTGTGTTTATCAATGCAAAAATGTGTTACCAACAGGACAGGAATATGTTTTGCAGGATTGCAACCCTCTCAAACAATGTTTCATGAAAAAAACGACTTTACAGAGATGTCGATAGTTAACCTATTAATCTAGTTGTTAAGGTCAGTTAATCAACAGTTAATGAGTGGTCTGATAATGCAGTGTTTGCAATAGAATTCGCAAGGATCTTTGTAAGCAACAAAAAGAGAAGCCGTACGCTCATTCTGTCGCCATACAATTGAAATACTGTGGATCCCGCCCAAACCGGAGAAGGACATTTCCGAAAAAATGGTGGACGTTTCCGAAAATATTTTATCCCTTTTCCGAAAATGTTATATCCCTTTTCCGAAAATAAAAATTAGGACTTAAAAAAAAAAAATAATTACATGCACCTCTTCCATAGGCCCCAAAAGTGTCTATCCTATATGATCATAAGAGAAATATAGTAGAGAGGAATAGCTACCTGCACTGCAAAGTATGCAATATGACAACTTAATCTTCATGCAATTTCATTGTCCTGTTCATCTAACAAAACTGTTGTTCACCACATAACAGCAAGCAAAGGCTGACCCGGTCAGTTACTTAAAAAAGAGAACAGGAAACATCTACAATGACTGTAAAATTTCAAGCACATGCCACAGTCTGCCTGGGACTTTCACAGGAAAAACACAAATGAAAGATAAACAACAAACGTAAGCAATGATAGGAACCCAGGACAGCTCGACTTGGTACCTACCATCTGTATGGTTCAACGAGTTCCATGGGCCCAAACCTTCCTTTTCTTTATCTGCGTAATAAATATATGAATAAAACCGAATACAGGTAAATTTCTAACTAAAAGTTTACTTGTAAAACAAATTTTCGGAAAAGGGATATCAAGTTTTTCGGAAACGACCATTCAAGAATTTAATTTTTTTTTTTCGGAAATGTCCTGCGCCCTCATAAACCAATCAAACATGGGGATTGAATTATCTGGTACAGGGGGTTTTAAAATGAATTGACTGGAGGACAAAAGAAAAACATAATCATTACAATTAAAAAGAGAAAAAATATCATAATACAAGAATTTCCCACTCGACGTTATATCGTTATGTTTAAACATTCGCATAAAAGCCAGTCCAATGCTTTAATGTCAGCTTCCGTTATATAAAAAATATTTTTTCACTAAGCAATTATTGCTGTGCTGATTTTCTTCTCCTCATTTACCCAAAAGGCCTAGAAATTAAGGATATAAACACTTTCACATCGGTCTCATTCCTTGACATTCATCTGGACCAAACTGTATGAAAAACACGATGACGTCACTCTTCTAATAGTCAACTCCCCTTTGTATGTATAAACATTCCAACAGTACTACCGTATGGTATACATACATCTCTAAGCCCATTCGCTACTCAAGGGCCTGTGGTCGATACAGCGACTTCCTTGAAAGATCTCTGTTGATAAAAATTAGACTACTTAGACAAGAGTATTTTACCCCTGACTTGAAGTCACTGAAGAAGTTTTACAGTCGACATCACGATCTTCTGTACCGCTATCGGATTTCTGTTGCCAAAATGACAACATATCTTTATAAAACTGTATGTTCGAAATTGACATGTTCAACGGGGCGGGTGTCTGATCAGAAGCAAAAGATGCTTACCCTACCGGTATACCTGATCTCGCCAACGGTTTTTATTGGGCTGTTGGTGTTTCCACATTTTTGTTTTCAGTGCATGCCGTACTTTATGTGATGATTTTGTTTCTTTGAGTCTCCGATGCTGTCATTGTCTTTGAACATTTTTTTTTACCTGGAAGTTCGGTTCTCACTCGCTTTAACTTAATATTCATGCACACATATATTTCAAGTCAAGTTACCCCTAACATACCCCGAAATTCAATTCTCATTTACAAACTGAATAACGCCTATTTAAGTGATGATGATATCAATTGAAGTTAATGGTATATTAAGGAAGTGTACTATAAAACTGTTTTTAGTACAAAGTACAACTTAAATAGCTTTTAAAACGACACTGATAAAACACCTTTTAATTATAATGTCAACATATTAAATGTCTTTTTCAAATGAAACAGAGAAATTGATAATTGTACCTGTTTAATCAAAATAGTAAGAACTCGCGTTAAAACCAAAATATAAGAATAATTAAAACAGTACTTTTTGGATTCTCATATCAGTGACAAATAGTACAAATTGTTTTTGGAATGCCATTTACCCAGCAAGCGTGCTTTCGTCTACAGTAAAATTGTTGATTCAGTCACTTGGATTCAATGTAAAAGCTATCAAGAAGTTTGTTCCATAGATTTTTTTCGACTATACATTCATGAATTTAAGCCGATGGCTTAAAGAATTTCGTACAAAGAAAGAAGAGAACATAATCATATCCAAAAGATTTATGACAAATCAAGTGTAACGCCATAAAAAAACTATAATATGTAGCTTACTAATATGAAACTTATAATATGGAAAACATCACAACAAAAATGTTTCAAGTAAACAGATGTTTTTTTTTCGAAAATCTGAAGATTGAACACAGGTCAAATTAGTTGCTTTAATATGAGAAATGTTGCGATTGGATTAAGGGTGGATCCTAGTCTTTTAGTTGCACACTTACAGGACGGTAAAATTTTTCCAAAGTTTGCTTGTTCTAACAGGAGGCTTTAAAGATCATTAAACTGCTTTCTGACTTTCAGTTCCCTGCATTTAGCTAACATTATAAGGTTTTATTCTGGCAGTGATCGCTCATATGCTGCTATTCCGAAGATACCTTTTCCACTAACCATTCAAAAAAACTTTGGATTCAACCGAAGAAGTAGTCCCAAAAAGTTCTCTCACATACTTTGCTGGGCTGTGGAAAATCCTGTGAGGCAAGCAGGATCATCAGGTCTGATTCTGCAAAGGACCCATCACATCAAATGACTACATCCTACAATTTTTTCCAGTCAGGAAGATTTTTGTTAGTTAGATCAACGGCCAAAAATATACTAACATTAAAGAATGCAATATCCATATGATACTAGTAAACGAATCTCATTTAGCAATCATAATTGAAAGCAGAAAATCAAAACCGATGAAATCCCTCATATATACCGGTATTCAAACCGATCGACAAACAATCTATAACAATAAAAAAAAGTCATGAAACGTAAAGAAATCTCTGTACCTTTCAATACTTTCTACAATCTAAGATTTAGGATGTATGCTACGTTTTTAATTAAGTAAGTGAGAACCGAACCGACAATCTAAAAAGTAATAATCCAATTAAAATAAAATTTAATAAAAGAAACCAAGGTTTACAAAAACAGCAAGATCTGGGGAGTTGAAAAATGTATTGCCAAGCCATAATCTTTGCAAAACTGACAAGTGTCACCGCAAAAGGAGAATGCGGGACTTTTGAATCGTACCCACTCAAAAAAAAAAACAGATCTATTTTGATACAAAAAAATCAATACATCAATACACTGAGAGGGAATCACTAATTAATGAGCACTGTTGAGCTAAGGGTGATTTATATTTAATCGATTTGGTATTAGGTAAAGAAAAAGCATATTTTGTCAAAAACCACAGTGATTGAAACAAAACGTATACTGAGGAGGATGTGATTGCCATGATGGAATTTTTAATTGACAATATATTTGTAGAATTTGGAGGACACGTTTTCCAACAGACAATCGGAATACCAATGGGGACTAATTGTGCGCCATTTCTGGCAGATTTGTTTTATAATCGTATGAAGCCAGATTCATACAAGAGCTTGTCCAAAGGAAAGAGAAAAATCTCTCCAGGTCCTTTAATTTCATTTCCGTTACATAGATGATGTTTTATCTTTAAACAATCCTCGATTTTAGGATTATCTACATCTCATCTACCCAAATGAACTGGACATTAAAGAAACAACTCATACACCAACATCAGCATAATACCTGGGCTTTTACCTTTATATCGACAAATCAGGTCAGTTAAAATCCAAACTTTATGACATATGTGAAGATTTTGACTTTCCAATTGTGAACTTCCCATTTTTGAGTAGTAATATACGTATATCTCACAGCTCATTCGCTACTGTCGTGCATATGGAAAGAAATAAATACGATAAATGTCAAGGAGACAACATCCCATCTCCAGGTTAAAACTACCCCAAAACAAAGCATCTAAGGGTCACCGTATGGTCTTCAACACAGTGAGGAACCTCACACCATATAAAAAGCCCTAAATGCCCCCAAAAGTAAAACAAAAAGTGAATAAATCAATGGAAACAAACCACATCCCATAACCCGAATATCAAGAAACTAAAATGTAATGTGTACGTCGATTTCGTCAACAGGGCAAAATTACTATCCCAAAAGCTACTTAGCCAGGGTTATGTTCAATCACTGTTACTATTGTCACTCACACAGTTTTATGGTCGTCATCACGAATTGACTGATCGTGTACAATGTGTCTGTATCACAAATGAAGATGGACATATTTGAATAGACCCCGAGATATCACTGCATTGCCTAATTTTTATGTGGCGTTTGTTTAATGTACTGTTTGTTTTGTCTTCGTCAGTTACGTTGTCATGCATTCTGGATATACGATTTTGACTCTTGCTTCGGTATTCGATTTTTTTTTTTGTAGAGTAATGGTCTCACTTGCTGATGTCGAACATCGCTACATGCATTAACATGGAAAGGATATGGAGTAAATGCACATGAGACAAAAAATAAAACGAATTATTTTAACAAATATTGTCATCCATTGCCCGACAAGGAGACCAAAATACAATATATCACCGACAACAAAACACTCATCGAATTGATTGTATGAAAACTAGGCACACCGGATCGGGAGATTTTGGTATTGATGCAAATGGTTAGAATAATAGTTTAATTTTTATATAATAGGAAAAAAGCAAAAATGCAAAATTTGAATAGTGCAAAATTTTTCACATGATAACTAACTCTATACAGAGAACATACACCATGCCTTTTTGCTATAATTCCACCGAGTTATTTACAATCTGTGTGTGTAATTGTATTTATATTTATTTATTTATTTCATTTACAAATGTAAGCGTGGAATTATTATATCCCACTCCACATCGAGGATGAGATGGGTTATTTTGGTGTGTGGGTGTTGGTCCATTCGAAACAAATTTTCGTCACATTTGTCTCGGTAATTATTAAAGATACTAAATAAATCTATTATATTGTTTGATCATGCCATATTATTGGATGCATTTCCAAATTTGTTTGCATTCTATAGACTCATCATGTTTACAAACTTTGTCAATTTTTGAAATTAATAGCATGAAGAGAGAAATTTTTAGTTGCAGAAATTTATCTCGGCACCAATCTTAAATTTGATCAAAAGTTTTTTATAATCATTACATATCGTGAGATGCATTTCCACCGTTTAGACACTGCCGTCTACTTACCGATTGTTGTCAAATTTTGACGATTGAATTGCATTATAGATTTTACGAAAGGATATGGAGTAAATGAACATGAGACCAAAACACATATGTTAACTCCAACTGCAATAATTTTAATGAGCTGTATGGCCATTTCGGAAATTTATTCCTCATCAGCAGCACTAGAACCCAAACAAAGGAAATCCACAATTTCAAAAAATATTAAAATGCACAAAACCAAACGAAATCCGAATAAACAGTAATATCAAATATAGCTAAGGACAAAACTACGAGAGAATTTTTCGTCAAAATTTTCTCTGCAACGGCAGATGATGCAAATTTGAATTTTTATCTTGTATCGTCAGACCGGTCAGCATACTATTTCCAGTTGACCCAAATTCACTTATTAAGTTGCCGAGGTGGTTTCAATAATGAACACAGGAACAAATTTATTTCTTGTATTATCGGGACAATATCTAGCACTACAACCTAAAACAGCAATACACAACAAAAACACCTGCACTGACTTTCTTTTTAATTATCGCAATATTTCATTACTTATCCAGTTCCATTTTCAAATACAGGTATAACGATAATTTTCATACATTGAAACCATTTTTATATATATTTTCATATATAAAAGATGTGGACGCTGATCTGAGTATTTTAAACCGTACATAGGTCTGCAAATGAAACTGGACGTCGATTTGAGAAATGCCACTGCTGATCCTACTCATTGGATACAATATTCAGTGATAAGTACAGGTTATGAGTACATTCTTCAGTGTTTTAACTCTGTTAAGACACACTCTTCTACAGTCCTTCAAATGAACCTATAGTGACGTTGTACATAGATAAACATTGCATAAGGAAAAATCGGGGGTATTCTTATTCATGAGATAAAATCACGTGACCACGCCCCTTTTTTGGTAAATTACTTCCCTTTATTTAAGGTTATCTTTGAAAGTAGATCACAGTTTTCCGGGTAATTTTCATTCTACATCAGTCCTTTTTCTAAAAGTTATCTTCCGTATCGAAAAGTTTTTCTCGTGGGAATTTTAAAACATAGAAATTGTGGTTAAAATCAGTCTGTAGAAGAATTTCTCGTTGCTGGAAAGCTAGGAATTACACACTTTCAATTTTATTTGGCCGCAAATTTTCATGAGTAAGTTTAAAAGGGACAACTGTTTATGAATCTATGAGAGTTATATTTCACCGTCATATGCGGACAAATTTGCTGTATATTTGTTTTTGATACGTATTTTTCTGTCAAAGATAGCTTACTTGGCAGTTTTACAATGGCTTCTACAGTCAAAATGGCATGATCCCGCTTCGAATTTCAAACTTAATTGGCCGGATATTTTCATTATTACTGGCAAAAATTTATATATAGAATAGATGTGAACAATGTGCAGAATCATGCTAGATGCGGACATAAGTTTATGTTCTGAAGTGCATTATTAAATAATTTTGCAAAATTTCAGTATCTTCTCTATGCATTTCAACTAAACATGGCCGACAAGCAAGTCTTACAACATGGCCCCTATGCAAACTAACACAATACCCCTGATTCTGCCATAGGGGAAAGTAGGTATTTTATAAAAGGATATGGAGTAAATGAACATGAGACCATAACACATATGTTAACTCTAACTGCAATAATTTTAATGAGCTGTATGGCCATTTCGGAAAATAATTCCTCATCAGCAGCACTTGAACCCAAACAAAGGAAATCCATAATTTCAAAAAATAAAAATGTTTAAAATGCATAAAACCAAACGAAATCCGAATAATCATTAATATCAAATATAGATAAGGACAAAACTACGATGGAGGGAGTTAATCAACTGATGAAAGGAAGATAACAGGAAACACCTACAACATTACAATCACATGCCACAATCAACCAGGGAACTGCATATAAATATAAAGTAAACCTCTATTTTACCGTATTGCAATATAAACACTTATTTGAGTATGTTTGGCATTCACCCCAGTAAAATTGAAAAAAAAAGATTGCTCGAGATCTCGATTTCCTTGACAATATCTTAATATTTAATTTTCCCCATCTTCGCTTGCCAAGGGTTACGATCCGCTCCTCTCCTCTTCAGATGAGAGATGAGATCCTCTCTATGAAGATGAGAGGAGCGAATCGTAATCCTTGGCTAGCGATGATGCATTTTCCCTTGATCGAAGTTACCGTCCTTCGTCTTCAAAAACAAAAAGAAAACATTTTTTTAAAGTTGAAATTAATTTTCTTTAATAAAGAAGCAGATCATCCATGCAGTAATGTGATTTTAAGTCATCAGTATTACATCGTATTTGTTGATAGGTTTCCTCGCCAAATAGTAGCATTATGTGAATCTAACACCAGGGTGAGTGCAAGACAGAAAAATCTCAGAAAACCAAGGATATTACATTTCAAATACTCGGACATACCTTGCTGAGTCCGAGACGCTAGAAATCGTACCAGAGTGTGTCTGAAATTTTTTGTCTGGCACTCTCACTGGTGTTTGATTAATTTTCTCCCTCTCAGCATCCAAACAATATCGAAACGCCATTGTTGACATAATTGAGTTACTTCCCTTTTCCCGACGTTATAATGCATGGAGCACGCCATGGAGCACGTGTCCGAGTCCGGGGTTATTTCGGTGCCAAAGATTTACGCATTTATGGCGAGTTCAGTTCTGTCCAAATTTTCTCTTTCATAGGCAATCGATATTCTATTTAATGTGTTTTAACTATTAAGTAATATACTTTTCGAATCATGTGGACTAATCGGAGTTTATTGTTATGATAAAATATTGGTGAGAAAAAATGCATGTAGCTTGTCTTACACTTCCCTGTTTAAGACAGAAAAATCTTGCGCCACGAACACAACGGATTCCCTTGTCTGAGGTGGGAGAAATATTTATCTACCGTTACTTTTCTCTGTTTCAGAATAAAGCAGGATTTGTCATAAACAAAAATGATGTAGTTCAACCACTTGGAAAGTAATTCTTTTAACTAGTTGATTAAAAAAAATGGTATGATTTATACTTCTGCTATTTTTTAAATTTGAAGACTTGACCATGAAATAAATTGATTTCAAGTAAATACAGCAACTTATTTCCTAATTTGAAACAATGTTCAAGATAACAGGAATGTTTGTAATATAATTATTTGAAATTCCAATAAGTCCATCCCAATCTCAAATGATTAACTATGTTAGACATAATTCATAATTTCGTTGTTTTACGGCCTACCTGTTGGCTACAAACACGTGGTTTTGAATAATAAAATTAATTACTTTTATGCACTACTCCATCAAAAGGATTTTCCACGTAAATAAACAGGTAAATAAACAGGTAATTTATCTTCACTAAAGTACATGTTACAAGCACTTGTCTCATACTTGTTTGATCATTTCAAAATAGTAGGCGTACAAAGTAATAAGTATAAAAGAGACAACAGGAAGACATGTATCATTATGTTGTATAAATAACAAAATACCGAAGTTACTGTTAATTCAGATTCTGCATATGCGCATTTCGACAACTTATGCATTTACGTACACCATATGGACATGTAAATATCTGTTGCTAACTGTAACTTCTTTAACTGCGTCTTGTTTTTGAATCCTTTTACCTCAAATGCAGTTTATACTAGATATTCATGATCTCTGAACTGATATATCCCTTGCATCTTATTTATTTTGTTTGATTTTTCGATGTTTTATACTTTGTCTAAATTAGTTTTACTTTCCATTAAAGTGCCTCAGTTTTGAATGTCGTTTTTTTTTTATTTCCGTGCCTTTTGGTTGTCTCATGTCCTCATGTCATTGTATTTCTGTGGTGTAGGTTTTGCCCTGTCTAAAGACTTTGATTTATATAATTATTATATCCCTTATTCCTTCGTGTTTATTCTGCGTTTGTTTCATACTCGTGTACTTCAAATGTACCGGACACTACCACAATGGAAGGGGAAGTTTGGCATGCCATAAAACCAGTTTAACCAAGCATTTATTTTGAAATGCCAGTAGCAAGTCGAAGCCATTGGAGTCGACAATTTTGCCGGTGGTTTCCTTTTCTCTAATCGACTTCGGCTCTTGACAATTCTGTTAGGTAATTTTGTTATTACCCTGGTGTCAATGTTCTAAGAATCTTTTTCATAATATGGAAAATAATGGAAAAGCCATAACAATGGCACCTTGGTAAATCTTGCATGAACGCAAATTTTGGCGATTTTCTTCATCCTTTCTATCCAAAAGAGCTCCAAATTTAGGATACTACAGACGCTTCCACATCAGCCTTCTTCCTTGACGTTAATCTTGACATTGACAATAGAGACAGACTGCAAATTAGGCTGCATGACAAACACAGTGACTTCACTTTTCTAATAGTTAACATCCCTTTTCTCTAATTTCTGTCCTGTTTTCACGTTTCCTGAGCGGTTGGAGAAATATGTTTCTCCTCTCTAGAGAGAATGTTGTTCTCGGCAAGTGATTGGTTGAAATTCAATTATGACGTCAAATATGTTTGCCGTTTTCCGACTTTACCATTGTGACGTTATGAAAAAAGGCGACCATGCCTGATGACGTCACTTCCAAAGAACACATTTATTTCGGATCATCAGAAAAGGGGGGTCATGTTTTTGTCAAAAATCTCCTTGAAATCATTAGAGAAATAAAATCCACAACCGTATCTCGTGAGAAACGACATTTCTTCACTCTCGATAGTTAAATTTTCAAATATTATAAACGCTCGGCAAGCCTCGCGTTTAAAATATTTGAAAATTTAACTATCTCTAAGGGAGGAAATGTCGTTTCTCACTCGATGCGATTGTGGATTCTATATTTCTTTGAAGCAACATTCAAACACCCCAAGCATATGAAGTTTACATCTCCCGAGTCATTTGCTACTTAATTCCTGATAGAGCTCGGTTGCTCATTAAATAGGCTACTCAAACAATGGTATGTAACCCATAACTTCAAGTCGTCACTGCAGACGGTTTTACGGTCGCCATCATGATCTTGTGGACAGCTATAGGATATCCTTTTCCAAGGTGACAACAAATGTTTCCACAGATTTTGTTGTTTTATTTTTCCTCTACAGGATTTGACGTAACTTCCGGAATTGACATGTTCAAGACGACCTGTGTCTTTTTAGAAGCAAATGATGCTTACTCTACTGAGAATTTGGTTTTAAATAGGGTCCCTGCTGTTCATCTGTATGTGTGTTTCTATTGTGCTTTTCTGTGCTGTAATAATGTGATGTCCTTGGTTTTATGTGGTTCCGATGTTGCCATTGTCTATTGTTTTACTTCGCACTTGCTATGGCCTTTCTGTTTGCATAAACAGTTAATGAATATTCAAGCAGTGTCTGCATATTCAAAAAGCTAACATTATACATATGGTAAATGAGGGTAAAAACAACAACACTTAGCATTCACCTGCCCAGTAGTCAGTGCTTCGGTGCTGACCCGAAAGCCGATTATATTTGGAACCTTACAATATCTAAATTTTTGTAAATTTTGTTGAAAACTAAGGAGTATCTCCCTCATGCAAAGCTCTGTCCTTAGCTGATTTTGATCATATTGGTGATTTGTTCTCTATCAGTTTTAAACATCTTTTAGTTTATGGTCTTCCAAACGTCTAGATTTTATCTGCACTGAAGAGACATAAGTTGTCGAAATGCGCATATGCAGAACCCAAATTCACAGTAACTTCGGTATTTAGTTATTAGTAAGTAACTAAAAGCATAACAATAAAGATACAAAGTTGCACAAGAAATATGGTCAATTAGTTTGTCAAAATCAAACAAATGTGCGACCTCCAGAACAACTAAACTACAAACTAACAGTTTGGTCATTCACAACAATAATTCTGAACTTGTCGATCTCCATCGTACCACGTGCATGGTACAGTATCCGCTTTGGTTGAGAGACAAACTGAAAAGACTTGTTACGTAAAAAGCGGAAGAATTACAAAACCTTTGCTCTTGTAACAAACAGGTGTTCATAGATAATGTTCACCTTATAAAAATGTTATGAATCAAACCAGTTCAGAAGAAATGGCCTTTTTACATTTTTACAATTAGAAATGATTTAATGCTTTGGATCAAAGATACTGAAACGATACTCCTGTCAATTTTTAATTAATTGAAGGTGTAATTGCAAGGACAAATGTATTCCATGAATTAATGGAACACAAGTAAAACAAGGGCATAAATCACAACTCTTTAGAAACGATGCTTGAAACGACCTTGTTTTAATATTACAGAAGCCTTTAGACGAGGAAACACGATGGCGCAATTCAGATCTCATTATTATGTTTAGCAATAATTTTGAAGAGTTGATTCAAAATTAAAGCAAAATGTACTTTTCTTATATAAAGGCAGTTCTTTAATACAAGTAAAGACATGTAAAATCAAATATGCACATCCTTGTTTGGAAGGGGAGGTGAACCAACCACATTGCAGGATTAAACAAGTGGTTGTATGTAAAATTTACAACATAAAAATGTATTTAAAAACACCTGGCAACAGCTGTTTCTTGTAAAAAATGTAGATATGTTAGATCTGGAAATTGATATGCATATTTGTACCCTTGGTGTATAAAGAAAACGCATTTAGACTAATATGGTCCAAATTTGTATATATTTCTGGTCTTTTACGACACCGCTTAGTGTTTTTACATTTTTAATTCAAGTGCGGTCGAAGTTTTTGTCTAGAACTTATATTAAATATACTAGTGATTGTAAATTTCAGTAACTGGTAACTTGTTGACACATGAAAGTTTTAAATCGCACGTTAATTTATTTAACTAAATAAGCGGAGGAGTAGATTGCAGGTCTAAAACGATTCTGGGGGAACAAAAGAAAGAGCAATACATAACACTCAGAAATTATACATTACGGGAATGAAACTATCTTTTATTTTTTTTCTTTTAATAATTCTGGCTCGGTGCAGATCCTTTAAAAAAAGTAAGTGAAAACCGAAAAGTTAGTACATAACGAACAATCCAAGGACAATGGCAACATCTGATAAACAAAGAAACCAAAATAACATGATCACGGAACAGAAAAGAAAAATGAAGACAGATACATATACAAAAATGAACAACACGGACCCAATAAAAAACCATGGATGAGATCAGGTACAACGGTAGAGTAAGCATCTCCTGCTTCTAATAAGACACCCACCGTGTTGAACATGTCAACTCCGGTTGTAAAAGTCAAATCCGGTAGATTACAATATTACAATATACCAAACTTTGTGCATTCATGAAACATATCACTTTTCTTGTTGTTTTCCGTAAGATTATAACAATGTTTACTATGTTGGAATATCTGTAGTAAAAAAGTGGTGGAAGAACTCTAAGAATATTCAACATAAAAAAGTCCAGAACCTTGAACAGACATACATTTCATTACTTTTCATGTCTTTTTACGCTTTTGTTTTAACATGATATTTTTTATATCAACCATAAGCTTTAAATGGGATAAACGATTTTGATAGTTTGAATCAAATTCTAAAAAGCGGTTGGATGAACTTTAATAATCTGATTGCGATTTCTGTTTCTCGTTTCTAATTGGCTAAAACCATAATCTGCGTTTCGATGTAAACTCATATTTCTGATTCCGATCGGAAATTCTAGTTTCCGCGATTTCTGATTGGAAACTGCAGTGTTTGCAAAAATGTATTTCGATCGAAAAACCACAGAAACCCTAAGTTATTTTTCGTGCGAAATACTAGTATTTCGCATTTTTGTGACTGTTGTGTGCCATAACTATCTATTATTTGTATAAAACGTATTCGCATTTACTGGTAATTTGAGTTAGGAAAATGTTACGTGATTGGGATGAATTTTGCCCAATTCATGTAGCAAATTACCAAAACATGGTAACAGCAAACACCTACAATGGCCAGGAACTACAATCACATGCCACAATTTACAAGCAAACTTCTAGTGCTGCTGATGAGGAATTGATTTCCGAATTGGCCATACAGCTCATTTAAATTATTGCAGTTGGAGTTAACATATGTGTTATGGTCTCATGTTCATTTATTCCACATCCTTTCGTAAAATATTTACCAAAATAATGTGAATTTTTGGAGTTTTCAGATCTTCTAACCATGTGCAGGTAATATTCACTGCGAACGAGAGAAAAAGTCTGAACCGTTATTAGCTTTGACAGGTCTAAAAGCATGCTGAATACAATAGACCTATAGGGTATCGCATAAACCAAAAATGGGTGTCATATAGGGACATCTGCGAACAGCTGTTTCTTGTCTGTGTATGTAAAGTAAATAATGTGTTATTTATATTTATAGGAGAAACCTTTGATCATAAAGATATAATGCATCTGTCGTGTGTCAAACATGATGTGACAGGACAGTATAGGTAAAGGGTATAGGTATTCTGTGACTCATCAGTGCACACCTGTTACCTAAAATTCCTTTACTTATCTCGTGAGAAAATGACAATCTTACCTGAGATTTTAAATTTTATTTCGTGTATTCAATTAAATTATAAGGTTTTCTATGATATATTATACTTGAAATTTTCTTACCATGAAGTTTTAAGTTTAATTTTGATAAAAACGCCTTTGTGAATTATAAATATGTAAATTGTTACTAACAATTTGCCATATGGCGTTTTATGTCAAATATAAGTATTGAAAAAATTAAGTAGTAATTTGAAGTATCGATAAGTAAAATTACCTCATTTGGAATACTAAAAATATCATTGAATAAAAGTACTTAGAAAATGAAATTTTAAATTCAAATGCTTAAAGTAATAAATGTTTCACAGCATGAAAGTTTGAGCTATAACTTTGAAAAAAAAATGTTAGATTTGTATTTTTCTACAGTATATCGCATGCAAATATCCAGATAACTTATATGAAGTACCTTCGAACAGTTGGTTTGCTATTATTGGTACCAAAGTTCATGTTTAAGGCAACACGCATTAGAAATAGGAAGGACTTTAATACGATAATAAAGATTCCCTTCTATGAATCTTTTACACTATATGATAATACATAGCAGAAAAATGGGCGATTAAGGGTCAAGAACAACAATAAAAGCGTTGTTCCGTTGTTTTTACTATCTATTTACTTAATGGAAGGATAAATGGTGATCTACTGGGTTTCAACACTTACTATTGCTCGAAGGTAGCAGTACTGTTGATTATTTTGTTGTGTCTGAAGATATTTTTTATGATTTTTGTTTTATGCATGTCTGTCCACCAAACGAGTCGTCAGACCATAGTATGCTGTGGGATGGACTGAAATATGATTATGTCTATATGCCAATTTATTTAGAAGATTCAGAAAACAATTTTAACATGTTGCCTGGTAAATATAATTTAGATACAGGTTGCAGATCAGATTTTGTTATGGCTCTTAAAGATTCGATTAATTTGATAGATCAATTTTCTTTAGAAGTGAATAATTCCTCAGCGGATATAAATACTCTTACAAATAGTTTGAATAGTATAATTTTAAAGGCTGCGAATAGAACGTTTAATTTTAAGCATTTCTTAAAGAAAAAGAAAAAGAAGAAATTTAAGCAAAAATGGTACAATGGAAATTGTCACTTTATGAAAAAAGAACTAAATAACCTTGGGAAGAAACTTCAATTAAACCCCAAAAATGTTTATTTACAGTCATCCTTTCATAGACTAAGAAAGGAATATAAGAAACTTTTAAAAGAAACAGAACGAAAAGTTTATAAATCCATAGTAGAAAAACTTGATAATTTACATGATAACGATCCTAAATCCTTTTGGCAAACTATCGATAATTTAAAAAAGGGAACGTCTAATATTAATGACAACCCTATTCCACTTCCAAAGTTGGCAGATTATTTACAAGAACTTTAAAGTGAAAAAAATCAAGATATAGATATTTCTCATCTAGAAAATGAAAGCATAAACAACAAAGACCTCGATTATGCTTTTACTTGTAAAGAAGTCAAAGAAGGTATAAAGAGACTTAAAGGAAACAAACAACCAGGTATAGATTTAATTCACAATGAATTTATTATATATGGAAAAAATGAGATTATATTGCCAATTGTTAATATGTTTAATAGAATTTTGTCAAGTGGTATATTTCCAGATAGTTGGAATATTTCTTGTAATCTTTTTTACATAAAAGTGGTGACATCTATAATGGTGACAATTACCGTTGTCTTAGCCTAACAAGTTGTATGGGTAAATTATTTACATCTCTTCTTCAAAAGAGAATACACAAATATATGGAAAGTAAAAACCTTTATAATAATTTTCAAGCAGGATTTCGAGCAGATTACAGAACTGCTGATCATATTTTTACAATTAAAACTTTAATAACTATATGTATACAAGTCGACAAAACCTTTGTTCGCATGCTTTGTTGATTTCGGCAAAGCTTTTGACTTAGTTTGGCATTGTGGTTTATTCAAAAAACCTCTAGATCTCAAAATTGGAGGTAACTTATACAAGGTAATAAAATTTATGTATACTAATTCAAAATTTGTTGGTAAGAAAGATAAATATACATCTGTTGTTCGTAATGCATATAGAGGAGTACGCCAAGGTGATGGATTAAGTCCCCTTTCGTTTAATTATATTTACTTATGATCTTCCAGCAATTTTTGATCACTCGGAGACAGATCCAGATTTATTAAATGTTAAACTGTCTCCTATATGCAGATGATCTGATTTTATTTTCAGAATCAGCAAAGGGTTTACAATCCTGCTTGAATAAACTATCAGTATATTGTGATAGATGGAAGTTGAAAATTAATACAAACAAAACTAAAATTATTATATTTAGTAAAGGCAACAGAAAGCTCTCTTCATATAATTTTGTCTTTAATGAACATAAATTGGATGTAGTCGAGAAATACAAGTATCTCGGCGTTCTTTTATTTTATAATTTATGGTAATTTTAAACATGCTGCTGATCAAATGGCAAGCAAAGGTCTAAAAGCAGTATTTAGCCTTAAATCAAAGATCCTTGATTATGATCTAGCTGGCACAAAATTAAATTAAAATTATTTGATATGCTTATTAGACCAATTATTACATATGGATCAGAAATTTGGATTTCAGATTTTACTCAAAAAGACTTAAAAAGTGATAATCTCCCTTTTGAAAAAATTCATAACCGTTATTGTAAATATTTACTTGGAGTTCATAAAAAAGCATCCAATTTTGCTTCACGATGTGAACTAGGAAGATTTCCTATTTTGAATTTTATTACATGTTTAACTTTTAAATATTATTAGAGATTAATTAAACTTCCATCAAATAGATTGGTAAAAGAAGCTTATTAAGTGGATAGAGGTCTTTTCAATGGTGGACAAAAATCTTGGTATTCATTTATTTATAATACCTCAAAAAAGATGAAAGTTAACATCTCAAATATGTCTGAAAAATTAACATCCAAAATTGTTAATGATTATTATGATAATTATATCAAAGAACAATTAACTATTTTTAAAAAACCGGAAAGTGATTCGAAACCTACAACTTTTGCTAATTGTTATAAAGAATTTAAAATACAAAAATATCTAGATTTAAATCTACCTAAAAATTTAGTCAGACACTTATCTAAATTAAGAATAAGTACACACACTTTAATGATAGAAAAGGGTAGATATTGTAGACAAAAAATACAAAGAAATTTAAGATTGTGTAGTGTTTGTTATATATTAGAAAATGAAGAACACCTTTTACTATTTGGTAAAAAAATATACAGATTTAAGAGCAAAATTGTTTTTAGATTTAAATTTAGATTATTCTTCTTTAAATGTCATTGAAAAGGCCACATCCATATTTGTCCACCTTATGAATCCTGAGAACAAAGCTGAGGTTAAATACATTTGTGAATTTATTCAGTCTGCTTTTTTACTTTGTGTTAACTGATAACAATGTGATGATATTTTGTCCAATATTAATAGGTTTATGTTATAATGGATCTAAAATCAATGCATTGTTTTGTGAAAGACATCATTTCTTTCGATATTTCCAATAAAATAGTCTTAGTCTTAGTATATTTGATAAACAATGATACTATATGGAAACGGGACAGATAAAAGGGAGGTTTGGGTACCCATAAACCGGTTTAAGCCTACCGCTGAATTTTGCTAGTGCCGGTACCAAGTCCACCTGTCACGAGTTCTTATCGTTGTTTACGTTTGTATTTGAATTGTAGATATTTCCTGTTATCCCATCTTTTACATTTATATGAATGTCATGAAGTTATATTTATATGAAACATACAAATACTTGTGTTTAGTTTTTCAATAAGGGAACCAGCATAATGTGTACCACATGCAGAGGGGATTGGAGGGGGATTAATGGCTGTCAGAGGGGATGGGATGATTGGGGGTTAGTGGTTGTCTCTGCAGTAAAATAGATGTTCACTTAATCAATTTACATGGGTTTTTCTACACAACTGGGACGATGGTCAGCTACCAAATATTGTCATCAACTATTTCGAAAATCGTAGAAAACAAATTTCAGGAAATATATGTAGCAATTATACTACAATATGTCAACGTGCACATTGAGAATATTCATGCTAAGATTTTTCCATGAGTTATATTTTTTTTTTACTGAAATATTTTGATTTCCCCTATATGATACTATGCTTATAAGCGAAACTTCTCTGAAACTCTTGCGCAAAATGTTTCTTGCAACTTTGTAGGTAGGACACACAATAAAGATATTCCTATTAAAGGAGATTTTTCGTGCTGCTAGTTTTAAGGAGTGATCAACTTATAAATTTACATCTTTTCATCCAAATATTGTATGCGAAACTCCATAATGTTATTTAATCTTTACAAAATAAATTTAAATCCATAACAATACCTTAATATTACCGTTGATCGACTGTTTTCGTAATGGTGTTGATTCGTTTTTCAAAGGGCCACAAAAGAGAACCAAATTTAATATATGACCCTATGGGAAATACAAATGAAAATCTTGAGACCTGCTGAAGAGATTTATACAAGGCCTTGTTTGGATGTCGGTTATACCTTGATGACAAAAAACTAATTACTGTTATGTCGATTGAAGCAGGGGGCTTGATGTATTATTAGACCCAATGAAAACTATGTGTACTACGAAAATGTTTTGTTTTTATTGAAATAAATGTTGCACAGGGTGGCTTCTTTTAACATTAGACCGTTAGGAAAGGCATTCAAAAATGCCATTTACAAGGATTACGCAAATGGATTTTAAGGAAATATTGCATGTATGACCCTTGTGAGATGCAGATTAAGTGTTGTTGCAAATCTGTCGTCCAAACTAAGTTTTTAAATAGGGTCTTATGCTAAACTAGTCTGAATTTTGTCTAGAGTTGCTTTTACAATTGGAACCAAAGCTAAATGGAATTTTCATCGGATAAATGCCTATTGGATATTTATGTGATGACCCTATCTGCCAACCAAGATGAAAACCACAGCTGAAGATCATGTCGCAAAATATTGTCTGTAACTACTTCTCAGTCGGTCTGAAGTACCATTAATTTAGGAAAGATAACAGGAAACACCCACAATGGCCGAAAATTACAATCACATGTCAAAATCTTCCAGATTTTTGCAGAAGAAAAACAATAAAATGAAAAAAGACAAACATAAACAAAGATAAGAACTCGGGATAGCCGGAGCCATGTCCATATTTCCATAATAATGTTTCAAAGAAGCTGACCTTGCAGCCAAGATTGTCTAACTTTGGTTTTAATGTTTGCTCAATTCTGGTAACTAAAATCCATGTTCATGGAAGCGTCTAGTTGATTTTGATTTCCTAAAACAAGACTTTACGAAATAAGAAAAAATACCCGATCTGATGTCGTGTCAATGTCCATTTGTAGTTTTAATGAACATGCATGCGTAAATTGGGTTTATATATTATAAATACTTGTGAAATAAAGTGGTAAAATCTTTCATTTTATATGTTGTGAGCAGAAAATCAACCTATCAGTATTTATCTATTGAATCATAATAGCTTTGTAGTGTTTTGCATTTGGCATTTCGAATACCAGGTAAAAATTGGAACATGAAATTAAAGTAATGTGAAGCGCAAAGTGAGAGGGTTGAAATTATGGGGCTGCTAAGTCAAATGTCATTTTGGAAATATATGCTTTAGATAATCCTAGACCGATGGGCATGTTGATGGACCATACATGGCCAAAACAATTGAACAAGAAACTAAAATGGCACAGTTCAACTTCACCAAATTTTATTCACTTTAATCTTAAAACAAAACAATAAGGCACATTAAATTTTCGGTGGTGAGGGGAGGCCTGGTATTTAAAAAAAAATTCTAGCCCAAAATTTTACCCCAAAAAATCTCTGACCTGCACCTTGGTTGACAAAAAATAATCAAACTCTCAACCTGTCCATTAGAAAAAAACCTGGCTCAATAAAATTTTCTATCATAGTGTATATCGGAAAGAAATAATCAGGCAAAAAAAAAATCTGGCTCGGGTAAAAATCCCAGCCCCAGCCCACACCCCAAAATTTTAATTGTCCGTGGGTTAGCAAACGTTACAGGTTAATTGCAATTGATGGTTAAGTAATAAGGACCTAAATTTTACTGCTTTTCTCCAGTCTGCTCTGCAAAAGAAAAGAGAGTATTGGGAAAAAAGATTATGCATGATTTCAAGATAATTTTCACAAGTAAATAATTTCATTTGATTCAGATGAAATATGAACTGATAAAATGATATTTAATAAAGTTACATGTTATTCACTCAATATTGTTCAGAATGAACAATTATATACAATCTTTGTTTGTACCCTCATCAAAAAATTTAATTTCCTCTCAATACATTTATCTTTTGCATATTTTATTAATAATACCATAAATAGTAATAGTCAAGTCACAAAATAACAATTACTTTTCTCTTGTCAAAAAGATCAGTAAGGTAGACACGTGCCCACTTCTACCATGAACACGCGACTTCAGTGTTTTTGATTAATAAAGCAAAATGTTTCACGAAGCAAAGGAAGATAATTTTGCACAAACTGTCACACAATTTATGATTAATGATAACAGAGCTGTAAACGTTTCGAAAATTGGTGTTTACGATTGATTTTATTTCAATTTGTATCATCTTGTGCCTTGCAAAATATATTTTCAAAGCGATTCCTATGTAATCAAAAACTAAAGGTAAATGGGCCATAGAAATGCCTTCCATCGCGTGCAATGAAAACAAAAATTAAAGATAAAGAACAAAGCCTAATGAACATAGAAAACCCGAGTTTTATGGTCTAACAATAAATTCAAGTCATGTAATAAAACGACTCTGCTGAATACATAGTCGTCTCTTCCGAACGAAGGTCATTACAATTCGTTGAAACAAATTTAATTGAAGATGAAAATTAAAGAACTTGAACGTGGAAAGGAAAATGATTTTCCGACATTACACCATTATAAGTATAATATGAAACCACACACTAGTATATGACTTGTGTCTCATTTGCTTATGTAAGTATACACAAAATTGCAGAACTTCGCAGATTCACTCAAAAAGAAGACAAATCGTTATATGGACAGGTTTGCCTAGACAGAAGAAGACAAACCTGATATGAACAATTTAAAATTTCAATGAGGCAAAAAACATGAAATGCTTAATTTATGTTCAAAATATGAGAAGACAAAGGTTAACAACGTCATAGTAAATTTACAAAAACGGAAGAGGATTCAGATCAAATTGTAGCAACAAGAACAAAATGCTGCAAAGATTCGGATATTTTAAGGATTGTGTGAACAGAGGAAAACGAAACCGTCGTCCTTAAGGCTTGACTAGATGCAAAAAAGTTTGACTACAGAGCTGTGAATGAGCAGGGGAAGAAAACTCAAAAACAAGGGATTTATACAACAGAAAATTGGAAAAGAGCCATCATGATGTTATTCTAAAAGGCTACCAAAAAATTACGGTTAGACTTTATAGAAACACAACAAGGTTTATGGCTTTTCATTAAATCTTTGAAATTTGTATGATAATAGAAAAATATAAACTTGCATTGCATCTTGTTTCATTTTTCGATCAGAGTCCTCTTTCTGTTATGATAGTCCAAAAAAGAAGTAGACAGAAACAGCAATTTACACAATTGCATTTTTTATGTGCATTCACATACTCAAAACACATACCATGCCAATTTGCACATGTGCAGATGAGGTAATAACAAAATCAAATATAAATTTACACTTGACCCAGACCTCATCCAAATTTACACCCTTTGTTAAGTTTACACATGTATGCAGATGTATTTACATGCGTTATTTAAACACTAGTGCATTTGCGTACATGTGTGCAAAACCATGCATGTAGGTGGTAGGTGGTAGTATTAATATAAATATTTTCCACTATATGAAAAATATTTACCAGACCGTTTTTTTTCTCTCGGAAAGTACAGTGATATTATAAATAAGAGGAAACACCTACAATGGCCGAAATCAACAATCACATGCATCAATTTACCTGGGATCTGCACAAGGAAAACAATAAAAAGACAAAAGACAAACGAAGACAATGATAGAGACTCGGAATAGCTGGATTTTGTACATGCACTAGCAAGAGCTAGCGGTAGGGTTGAACCAATTATGGGTACCCAACCTCACCCTTTCAATATCCTGTTTCTTCATATTATAATAAATATACAAATAAAACCCAATGCAGGTAGACTACTTACTCCAAGATTGCTATCTTTAGAGGAAAAGAATAAGACAAAACGTAATTAAGAAAGATGAGCCAGGCTTAACTATAGGCTAGCTCGAGGAGCCTAGTCTGCTGGTAAAACACTGTCGCACTTTGGAAGAAAAATCAAATTCAAAACTTCCCAAAGAGTGTGGTAAAAATCATTGATTCCATTAGATATTGGCATTTTTAGTGAGAGGCCAGTATACCTTTAGGTCATTGGATCTGACACCGAATTTAATGGAATCATGCCGAATATCCTGTCAATATCCCCTATTACATAAAGAATGTAAGTTACGTCCCGTCCCAGATTTCTGGTTTTTATAAGTTTTTGACATTTTACAACATTACCGTAAAAACGAGGGTGAGAAATCCCCACAGTAAAAATCTGTTTTCGAGTCACACAATATTTATAAATCAAATGTTCATATCTTCTATACATCTTCTTAAAAGTAATAACAATTTATGAAATCTTTAACCTTGTTGTAAAAGTTTTTTATGTGACAGAAAGATACGTTCATTAAAGTCGTCGAGAGTAGAACAAACGCGTGCCAATCGTACTATGAAAATGAAAGGAAATGGGGTAAATGTCAAGGAGACAACATCCCATCTCCAATTGAGATATATACATGCATGTCATATGATGCATAGAGAAACTTCGCCGTCAAGAGAAGGAAATTAGTGATAGTGAAATCAAAATCACCCCTTTTATCATAAATTTTAGTTTTAATTTTGATAAGGAGTTATATCGAGAAAGGGGCAGTATCTAGAACAACGGCAGTAGAATACCGAAGGAACAAAGCACAAGATTACACAAATCAAAGTCCAGAGACAAGGCAAAAACAAGAACACCAAAAGACGGAAGACCAAAGACACCACATGCCCACAAAAACACACGAACATTACATATACAACACAAAAACTAAAGCACTGACAGTGTGAACTCTCAATAAACAAGAGTGACATCAGGTGGTCCGGAAGGATAAGCATGTCCTGCTCTGTGAACAGCACCCGTCACACTGTCAGTGGGTCAGTCCAGGGTAAAGTCAAAACCGGTAATGTCAAATCCGGGAAGACGCAAATCTGGCTGAAAATGTCAGTTTTTATTTGTGACACTCACATTTCATATCTATCTATGATGTCGTGGTGACGGCCATAGAATTTCTAAAGGGACGAAAGTAACAAAGGCTGAACATATCCCTGACTCAGCAGTTTTTGTGACAGTGCTTTTGCTCTTTCTAGAATCATTAATTGCTTCATTAAGTGTCATTTCTTGTGGGTACTAAAGGTCGACACAGCCTATAAACTGTTAACTGTCAATAATAAGAATGTATTCGATATACCTGCTGTTTTCATTAAAAATTGAAATAAGTTTATCACCGTTTTGTACGGTTCTATTTTGTATTTTTATCATAAAGTTCCTTTCGAAGCAGAACAGAAAAAGATTAAGATTTTTCTTTGCATGCTGTAAAACGAAATATTTCTACCAGCTTCTACAATTCTTGCTTTCAGAACCTTGTTTAATGTTGTTCAACTGTATGTGTGTCTTCATTTTTCTTTTTTGTCCCGTACTCAAGTGGTGTCCTTGTTTCTTAGTATGTCCGATGTTGCCATTGTCCATGGATTGTTTGTTCTTTTGACTGACGGTCCGGTTCTCACTTACTTTAATAATACGTAATTTATCTAGTAGTAAATGGCAGAATACATCTTTAAAACAAGAGGCTCTCAAGAGCCTGTATCGCTCACCTGGGCCATGGCTGACATAGACAGTCAAAATAATCTCAACGAAAAAAGCCTTATTTTCAAGTTTGTTAATAGAACTTAATGTTATTTGCTTCAAAGCTGAACTATATTTCCTGATGGAAACAATTATGAATAGTTTGACAAAATAAACGTTCCAATTGGTTTAGTAGTTTCGGAGGAGATCTTTAAATGTGTTTTCCCATAGGGTCCAATGATAAACTAAGATCACTGCTGGCACCCATCTTGGATGAGGTGTGGACTTGCGGGACATTAATAAAGGGGACCACCCAAGAGCTATTACAACAAAGTTTGGATCCATTCACCATGTAGTGTCAGAGGAGAGGATCTTTTGAATGCTTCCAACAGGTCCCAAGTTAGACTTTGTTACCTGCTGGTAGCAATCTTTGATGTAATGTGGATTTCCAAGACACCATTTTCAATGGGGCTTACAAAGGACTTTTGTGACAAAGTTTGATTCCAATAAAAAGATCTTTTCATATGTTTTATCATTTGGTCCAATGATAAACTTAGCTCCCTGATGGTAACCACCTTGGATGGGGTTGGAAAACTTGACCATGTTCAATGAAATGTAGTCCTTTACATACTGAACACTTTTGCAATTTAAACTTGACATCTATCTCAAATCATTTTTGATATACAAGACAAAATGTATAAAAACCCCCCAAAATTAAACCAATAAATGGCAATTACTATTATACAAGTATTTGGATTTTCTTCAAAATTTGAATGAGGGTAGATATTGATGTAAAGAACATTTTTGCAATAAAACTTAGCCTCCATCTTAAAGTTTTATTGAAATAAGAGACAAAATACATAAAACCACATAAATTGGACCAATACAGGGCCATTACTCCTACATGGGCGCTTGGATTTTCTTTGAAATATGCATGTGGGTGATCTTGACATGCAGAACATTTTTGCAATTTAAACTCAGCCTCTATCTCAAACTGTTTTTGAAATATAAGACAAAATATTGAAAATCCCTAAAAACTTGACCAATAAAGGACAATAATCCCTATATGGGTATTTGGATTTTCTTCAAATGCGCATGTGGGTAGATCTTGATATGCTGAATATTTTCGCAATACAAACTTAACCTCTATCTGCTATAGTTTTTCTTTAATAAAAGAATTTTAAAAATCAAATTTTTGAAAATTTAATGGAAAACGGGCAATAACTCGAAATCGGGTCATCAGATATTCTTCAAAATTGCAGAGTGGGTAGATCTTGTCATGATGAGCATTTTTATTCTTGTCAGATTTTTGATATCTTCAACTGTTTTTGACTTATTTGCCAAAAACAGCAATTTACCCCGATGTTCTATTTTTTAATAACATCGGCCATGTTGTATGGTTTTCAGACTTCTCGGAAACATACCCTGGTGATGATCCAGGCCAAGTTTGATTTAAATTGGTCCAGTAGTTTCTGAGAAGATTTTTGAATAAACAAGTTTACCACGGATGGACGACGGACGCCAAGTGATGGCAAAAGCTCACCCTGGCTATAGCCAGGTTAGCTAAAAAGATTTTTTTATTCTGTTTAGAATTATATTGATGTATCTAGAAGAATTTGAATGAGACCTCTAATCTAAAAAGATTTTTTTATTCTGTTTAGAATTATATTGGTGTATCTAGAAGATTTTGTCTTCTATGTTTTAAGAATATAAATAGTTGATCTTCCCGGCAGCTTAGCGGCGAGCACTCTTTGACCCATCATTCTAAATTACGTTTTGTCTTATTGTTTACATTCCCAAAACTTTGGAATGGAGTTAGCAGTCTACCTATACTTGGTTTCATTTGTATGTTTATTTATACTATAGGACAATGGGTTAGAGAAAGGGGAAGTTTCGGTACCCATAAACTGGTTTAACCCTACCGCTAGCTCTTACTAGTGTCGATACCAAGTCTGGATATCCCAGGTTCCTATCGCTGTCTACGTTTGTCTTTTTACTGTTTTTTCTTGTGCAGTTCCCTGGTATATTGTGGCATGTGGTTGTAATTTTCGGCAATTTTAAGTGTTTTCGGTTATCTTTTCTATATTAATTGCTATTCTAGGAGAATAAGCCCCCTTTGAAATTCTTTTAATGTTAAAAAACCGAGAAGAACCTTAGTGTTTAGAAACTATGATCAGTTGATTTTAGGTTTATTAGGCAGTTGCAGCTCATCAACTCTGCTCTGCTCTTTCTGACACAGAATGCGTGTAAGTGGAACATTCAAGGTTAAAAACAGGAAAATCAAATAACGCCAAATGTGCCAAACAAATAACGAGACGGGAAGCATGACATCCGTCACGATGCAAGTGGAAAGAACCATGTACGAAGTTAAAATCAAGTCCAAATATCCACTATAATTTACACAGTAGATCAGTGAGACACGAATCGCGAAAGAATAATTCGCAAACTTTAACCATGGCAGTAAGATCTAAAAAATATGAGGAAACGTTAGCTTATTCAGAGCTAAATTTAAAACCATTTCACTACTTCAACTACTCCTTGAAGCATCCAGGCAGTCGACAACCAAAAAGACACACCTTTATTCAAAGATGCTTATAATTCGTTTTCTGGTTTCCAGAGTTGAAGGCAGAAATTAAAGAAGTCTTGGTTGCAACGGGTAAGCTTGTTTTGAGACATGGTCTGTTTTAGGTTGTTACTGTATAAACTATAGGTACTGAAGCAGCAAATTTACTGTGATATAAATTCCCATGTGCATTTAATTTAGCTGTACAACTACTCAAAATCTGAAAGCAAACATTTCCGAAATAGCATAAAGAAGATTTACTGTAGGTGTAGCTATGACACCGATATTGGCTAAAGCTATCAGGTTTTGATTGCCAGCTGATTTTAATTTATGCGCTGAAAGTAATTCTAAATTCTACGATACATCAATGCAAAAAAAATCAATGAAAGAACGTACAACAACATATACTGTACAACGTAAGCAAAAAATGAAAGAGCCTTGTTTCTCTTTACTTATGTAGAAACTATATGTCTCGACGACAAACAAAGGTTAATTAGTAGTGAGACTAAAACGTAGAAGGAGACGATAGAATGTCATTAAACATAAACAATATACAGATCGAAACCAGTAAGACGTAAGAAAATAAAGCTGTTAGTTTAAACAAAAAATCAGATAGGCAAACATATAAACCCATTTTCAGTTTGTCGCTCTAAAGTTTGCATTCGTTTACAGCCAGAATGTCTGAAATGTCCTCAAAAATTTAGATAAAATATTCAGATGGCCTCGTCGCTAAGTTTGCAGATATGTCCGCGCCTTCATTCAATTTTGTAAATTTTAAAAAATACTAATTGTTTAAATGAAAGTATTGGCACTCCTTCTTTTATGCTTCATGATGTGTTCTTTACAACAGGATGAGATCATTAAAAGTCGCCATTACACCCTCCGGTGATAAATGACATAATCTGCATTTATGAATGAACACTTTCATTGATAAAATTATCGCCAGGTGGAGAGTGGGTGTGTCAGCTGACAGACGGAATAGCACATGTCTTCATCTGATTCATTCATAAATTTTTCCAAACAGTACCCTTTCTAAATTTAACAAGAAGTGAATTAATTAAAGTATTACCAAACTTTTGAATTATAGTAACAGCCTGTCAGTGGGTCCTTTATGATGATCGTTTGTTAATTTTTGTAAATTGATGTTTGGAATTCTTCATCAATGAATTTTTAAGCAAACAAGGTCAAATGTTATTCGATAATTTTAAACCATTTGGCGGTCTTTTTTTCTCATAAATTACATACACGAGAAGTAAGCCTTCCGACTTCCGACATTTACTTCAATGCAGATCAACAGTATGTGTCAAAAATAATGTCTCACTTATTATTATTAAATCTTCATATTGATGCTTTGAAGTACACCCAATACTTGATCACATATTTGTTTAAGATGCAATACTGCATATGCATGTCTGCGTTTCTGTCTGAGGTACATTATTTTCTAGTTGCAGCTCAGCGTCTGATAAAAAGACAATTATCAACAACAGTTGAAACCCTAACAAGAGCTGATTTTGAATATACTGAAGTTTTCTAACCGTCCGCCTTTCACATTGGAGTAAGTTTCGTTCTGTGCTGAATTTACTTTACAATATAGCAATAAACGTCTGTATTCCGGTATCATGCTTTTCAGTAAGTATGCTATCTCTTCTACGTCCATTGTACGCCAATCAATTAACCTTTGAATTAAATACATGTTTCTTTTTTTTCGCAAAGAAACATAATTCTCAGAATCAAAATTCACAGTAACTTCGGTATTTAGTTATTTCTTACCACTTTACTGGGTTACTTCATGTAATAAAATAATAGTTATGTTTTATTTGGACTCAAACTAATTTCATTTCTGTTAATTTATTTGATAATTCATATAAGTTTTGCTTACGACTGATTTCCTTTAACGTTGTTGCATTTAGTGTTGATCAAATCGAAAGACCGGATATAGCACTGAGTTGTCATACTTTATCTCCCAGAACGACTGGGTAATGTTGCAGTTTTCATCCTTTCCTTAAGTGAGGTTCCAATTATTATTACTGATGAAAAAATAAAGGTATATGGAGTAAATGTACATGGGACAAAATCCCTAAAGATTAAGCAAACTGAACAACGCTTTCATAAGTGTTCTTCATCTTGAAGTCACCACGAGGCCTTCAACAAAGAACAAACACTCTTGCTCTTCTGATACATAGACAGTGCAGTTCAATAATCAGCTCCAAGAAAGGTTACATTGAATGTGTTTCTGGATATGTAAAAGAACCACAAGTAACGGTACACTTAATCATTTACAGTGAAATGGTATGGAGTAAATGCACATGAGGCAGTCTCTACAAATACATGCATGGTGAAACGAAGAAATGGTACAACGCTTTTATTGTTGATCTTCATCTTGATGTCACCAAAAAACCTTCAATGATGAGCTTTTGTTCATACCTCATAGGAAGTTCAGGAGGCCCCTAGCACTGCATTGAGCAGAATTCATTACGAGATGTCGAACAAGCCTACACACATGTTTGTCTCTTGCAATGGATGCAGGCTTTTCAGGGATCCTTACTATAAGACTTCTTTAAACTTTGATGAATTTGTATGAATATATACAGTTGTAACTGCTAGGGAAAACATTGAATATGACCAAAAACTCAATATCATTTGGCATCATTGCTATACCAAACTGTATAGCAATGATGTCAAAGAAACATCTGTACCTTGTACCGAATGGTCATCATATTGTCTTTGATTGTTGGAAGGAAACAATTTCATGATGATAAAGTCTACATCGATTATTTTTTCAGTAGTTTTTGAAAAGAAGAGTCCTAACGTATACCAATATAATGTTATCTTTTGATGCATGGATAACAATAGACGCTTACCCTAGTTTATGTGAACTTGGTTGTATCTACGAAGGAACATGTATGGTGTACGAAGGGCGACAATTCAACGCAATATTCAAACACTTCATATAAAGGATAAAAATTTAAAAGAGAGAATGGTACAAATTCACTTACATACTTGAAAGAAAAGTCATTTTTAACATAATAAATGTATACCTGATTTTTCCTGCACTGCAGATACAAGCATAATGGCCATTTGAAGAAACTAAATATGCAGTAACTTCGGTATTTAGTTATTCATATTATTAAAATATAAAAACGTCAATTAACAATAGAATATCAATAAGTTCTGATATTTTTCTTTAGAATAGAAAAAAAAAATCATTTGGAAGGCAGCAACGAGAGTAAAACCTATTGTCAAGCCAACATTTGTCGGACAAAGTCAAAATAATTGCACTGGTGGTGCCTTCGGGGTTACAAGTAATGGGCATGTTAATGCCCTCTTGGACTCTTAGATTTTAAAGAACAATAATTTTGAAATGAAATTTATTTTATTCATTTCTGGTCTTCAATCGATATTTCGTATAAACACTAAGTAGGACTGATGGAAAAAGCAGGGTATCAGATTTTTTGGGCTGTGTCCGCCATATAAAACAGGGAGTTTCCTCTCTTATCGTTTCTCTTTGCATTTTGTTTAATCAATTTTATCATTTTATCAATGTTTTGATTTGATACATAGATTGTCGAAATGGTCATGTACTAAATTCATGTAACTTTGGTATTTTAATTGTTATTTAGCGTTAAATCAGTTTTTGATTCAATTTTCAAAAAATTTTCTGATCGATATAGACCAAGAAAATACAAAATACGATTTGCAAAATAAAATTGAGGGAAAATTCGGATCCTGTTCTAGCCATAGAATCTTTTTAAGCTATTGGTTTTCTGGTCTACAGATATATAAATCGGACGTCTTATTGGAGTCGCCTACCTTTTCAAGGTCAAAACACAAAACATGCATTCTAGATTCGCATAATAAATAGTACATGAGGGTTATAACAAAATTATCAAACACAATTGTCAAGTGCCACAAATGAAAAGTGACATTTTCAGCTAGATTCACGTCTTCATGGATTTGACATTACCGGTCTTGACTTTACCCTGGATTGACCCACTGACAGTGTGACGGGTGCTGTATACAGAGCAGGACATGCTTACCCTTCCGGAGTACCTGATATCACTATGTTTTTTGAGAGTTCACACTGTAAGTGCTTTAGTTTTTTGGTGTTGTATTTGTAGTATGTGTGTGTTTTGTAGGCATATAGTGTCTTTGGTCTTCCGTCTTCTGGTGTTCTTGCTTTTGCATTGTCTCTGGACTTTGATTTATGTAATCCTGTGCTTTGTTCCTTCGGTATTCTACTGCTGTTGTTTTGAAATCTAAATGACAAAAAGACAAAGCATATACGTTATGCTTTACACGTGTTTCGAGTTACCCTCATCAGTATCATTATAAAATATGGAAAGCCATTATCCCAAAAATAGTCGGAAGAAGTACTGATTTCTAAACAAAGTTCTTAAAATAAAGAAGTATGTGGCTAGATCTAATAGTAAGGACATCAAAAGAGCACAATTTACTAAATGAAAGCTCAGTATTTCAAAACATTCCTCTCACATGTATTTCATTTCATGGTGAATGAAAGGATATGGAGTAAATGCACATGAGAAAAAGTCTCTACAAATAAATGGTAAAAACAAGCAAAGGAACAATGCTTTTTTGTTGATCTTCACCTTGAAGTAACCATGAGGCCTTCAACAATGAGCTTTGCTCATACCTCTACTAAGTTCAAGATGGCCCCTAGCACCGGTTTGAGCGGAATTCTTTGCTACTTTTCGAGAAACGGTACACCTATGTCTCTTCTAGTCATGGATGCGTAATTGTCAACAAACATAAACTAAACTCGCAAAGCGCTCCAACAATCACTGTCACCTGTTGCCCAACAAAAGCACTAGTGTCTTAATCTAGTGGACAATTACAATACATAGACAAACACAGGACATTCATCGAAACGATTGTAAGAAAACTTGGCATTATAAAATAGTGAGATGTGGGCACTTAAAACTTGTAATCAAAATTACATTTCGAAGTTACAAAAAAATAAATGCCAAAATTTGAAAGTATGATAGTATATCCATATGAGAAATTATCTCACGAACAAGTACACCATAACTGACATAAATAGAGAACATGCATCTCTCATACGGGTAATCTTTTTACGGACTCCACACTTCAGGAGAGACAATCTCCAGTCGTAAATGGTGAATGATAGGATATGGAGTAAATGCACATGAGACAAAGTCTCTGCAAATACATGGTAAAACAAGCAAAGGAACAACGCTTTTTGTGTTGTTCTGCACCTTGAAGTCACCATGAGGCCTTCAACAATGAGCTTTGCTCATACCTCATAGGAAGTTCAAGACGGTCTCTAGACCCGGTTTGAGCGGAATTCCTTACTAATTGTCGAACATCGCTATTTCCGTGTCTTTTCTGGTCATGGATGCGGGGTTTTCAACAAATATAAATTAAACTGGCAATTCGCTCCAACAATCACTGTCATCCGTTGCCCGACAAATGCACTAGTGTTTCCAGCTATTGGACGAATACAACATATAGACAAACACAGGGCACTCATCAAGTCGATTGTAAGAAACTAAGAAACATAGGATTATAAAAGTTTCAGTATTTCTGTAAGTCTTCTTGCTTGTTCTTGCTTAAAATGTCTAGATAACAGGAAACACTTACAATGGGTAAAAAGCACAGTCACATGCCACAGTGTATCAAGGAACTGCAACAAATAAAAGACAAAAGACAAACGTAAATAATTAATTTTTTACAGCATTGTTTTTGTCATTTCTACAAAATTTGATGTACGTGTTGTTCCTGATGTATTAATCCATTGATATCATGCAGTCGAACAGATATAAACATATATCCTGCCTCTAGTAAATTCCTAAGACGTTGATTGGTCAAAAGACGTCACGTGCCGACCATGTATATTGCATATCGGGTGACTGATTAATATACCGTCAGTGACCGCCATTACGCGGCGTCACTGTACGTTTTTAAACGTTTTTTTTTTGACAATGTACTGGACTTTCGGCAGGATATAAACATTACACAGTATGTAAGTGACCTAATATGGTATATACACGGTCAGTAAATTGAATATTGGGCTCGAGCTTCGCTCTCGCCCAATATTCAATTTACTGACCGTGTATATACCATATTAGGTCACTTGCAAACTGTGTAATCTATAATATCTCTTCTAGAGTTGCCATATTTGTTTGCAGATTTGGCAATGTCTCGAGAAAAGGGGAAATACCTTTAAATACCATCGAACGATGAAGTAAATATAAATATCTTAAATTTTAAAGTTTTTTTTTGTCTTTTATGTGTCTTAGGCTAAATACAATAACCTTTGTTTCTTATAATATCCTGCAATCAGTTGATGAAGTCGTGCAATTCCAACCACACGTGGCATAACCATAGAAATATAGTATGCACGTGTGTGTATGATCTTTATGCACGTGTCTTCATTCGCAGATGACAAGATAAACACGACACCGATACTTTGATTAGAGACGAAAATTAATGCAGTAATGATAAAAAATTAAAACTGTTTCATCTCAATTATAATTCCGTGCTACATTTGATGCCCAACATTAGAACCCTACTGATAATGTTGTGTCTTTTATGCTATTTATTTCAGATCTTTAGAATTTCCATGGTGTATTCGGAATAAAGAAACGCAAAAATGTATAGGAGACAGAAATAACCAGCTGTGCAGAAAAATTAAAGGAGTACGAGTGTCAGAAATTTTGTCATTAGAATTCAAATTCTAACCTTCTGTTTTAAAGAGAACTGCTAATGGAACAACTTGAGAAAAAAAATTGAAAATCCATGTAGGAATTTCTGAGATGTAGGACGTCAAAATTCTGGCGGGAAAAAGTTCTCTCTATAGTTTTCCTTCAATTTGCATGAGATATTTATAGGCCTTTAAATATATGAAAATATAATTGGAAGTTGATTAAATATTATACACTGTCTGCTTTATACCTTTTAAAGTCGCCTATGACCAAGCAAATATGATCCATGTGAAAAAAAATAACACCGTTTGAAAGGATAAAACCCGAGAATATCGAATGCTTCTGAAATCTGACACTTATACTCCCTTAAATCTTTCCAACAATCACATAAGGCATACTTGTATATAATTTTACTACAGAAAACAAACTATGCAATTTTCTAAAAATATTCCCTCAACAGTTCATAATTTGTAATACCGATGTTACTGTAAATTTAGTTAATGCAAACGGCAATTTCGAAAACTTTTTGAAGAGCATTAACCGAATGATTTATAAACAACTGATGGAAACTGAATTAATGGAAAGCCAAAATCTGCCTGCTGAGGATAAAGTATTGCATGAGGGAGATACTCCTAAAATTTACAAACAGGCTTAGATATTTGAACTTATTAGGTATGGGTGTTTGTTGAAGGCCTAATGGTGACTTCAAGATGAAGGACAACAATAAACGAGATGATCCATTTGCTTTATCTTATCACGTATTTTTATAGATTTTGTTCCATGTACATTTATTAACATTTCTTTATTTCTTTAAGTTTTATGAGGTCACTGTTACGGATCCTAAGGAACTAACATCATAATGTAAAAATTCAAGGTTTTAAGAATACTTTGAGTAAGGTTTTAATACTCGAGGATTAGAAGTATGTTTGGACGTGTACAAAGCAAAGATTTATATAACAAAAACAACCTCTCTGCCTTTTCAGGCATAACATTGATTTATGTGGTTTTACTGGCATTATATTATGGCATCAGCTTTCAAACTCGTTCAATTATGATTGTAAGAATTCCATAAATGTATCTCTGAGTTCATCATTTTACTATTAATAAAGTAATCGGCGTGCAAATGACAATTACTGAGGTCGAACGTTGAATCAGTGTGACACACGAACAACCCTATTATTGCCACGTGACGCATCTGTCCTGACCGCGTTCAATCATGACCATGTCACACGTTTCCAACGCTTTCCGGGCACGTTTTTAGTTGATCGGTATATTCCCAATATGAACTCTTGCCTATTTTCCGAATGTTTCATAGTTTGTAAGCTTTTTTGAAAAACTGCCGTTAGGTCGTATTTTACTGAGTGGTCAAGGGTCATTTACTTTTGTAATTTAATAGAAGCAAGGTTTTGTTAGGATCTTTATCAAGTCACGTTTGTAACTGATTAAAGTAAAAGAAAAATGTAAATGTTATTGTATATATTATTGCATATTTTTGTAATTTGTCACCCAAAATAAGCAGTAAAGAAGGAGTTCATTTAAGATTTAAGGTAACTCGAAAGGGGTGTTGGACAATTCGAGACAAAGGCGTGAATAAATTTTGGAACTATTATTATATCACATATAACAAGTAAGGTATTCTTTTAGTACACAGAAAATCCTTCATTCTATGATTTTAAAGATAAGCTGAGACAAAATATGCATAATGCCCATCGACCCATGGTATACTACGGTATTTCATGCAAACATTGTATATCTGCAGTTGGTGGTCACGTCTTAAAATTGATAATGCCACAATAAAACAGACACATTGCAAACTCAGAAACTGCCATTTAAAATGAACACGGAAGATGTATACATTTTTAGTCTTGAAATAGGACTTAATAATGACTTAAAGCTGTAAGTTTAAAAACAATTAAATTATTAGATTGAAACTGTTGCAACTAAAGTCGAACCCTCTATTATCCTTACAAAACCGGTGCATCGCTGCAAAAGACTATATCCATAATTCATTTCCTGTAGCACTGAGCAATAAAAAGTATTCTGATGTGAATTTCTTGAAAACTGAATTATGTCCGATAGAATCAAAGTTGTCAAAACATATAAAGCAACTATAGGAAAATATTTTAAATCATTTCTATACAGGTATGCTCAAGGGTAACAACATTTCTCTGTCAGTGACAGACAGATGATTTCATGGTATAAAAGTAAAATCAATAATACATGTAGTATGAAAGGAATGTTTTATATGAAATGATTTTTGGTCATTTTTTAAATGAAAAATCACCAAAAGTGTAATTCATCTATCTTTGTGAATAAAACACTTACTTTGAAGTTCTTATTTGAAAACTTTCAATATCTAAATTTTAGAAAATGTTGTGTATCTCCCTCTTGAATAGCTCTGTCCTTAGCTGATGTTGGCTTTCATATTTTGATCTTATTGTTTATCAGTTTTTATACACGTATTTCGGTTTATGCACTTCCAACTCTTTTGATTTTATCTGCACTGAAGAGACATAAGTTGTCGAAATGCGCAAATACAAAACTAAATTCACAGTAACTTTGGTATGTTGTTATTTATCACCACTGAGGCGATGCCACTGCTGGTGAACTGTTAGTCCCCGAGGGTATTCACCAACCCAGTAGTCAGTGCTTCGGTGCTGGCCCGAACACCGATCTTATTTGAAAACTAGCAATGTCTAAATTTTAAATATAAAACTTAGGAGTATCTACCTCTTGCATAGCTCTGTCCTTAGCTGATTTTGGCTGTCATATTTTGATCTTATTGGTTATTTGTTCTCTATCAGTTTTTACACGTATTTCGGTTAATGGAATTCCATCTGTTTTGATTTGATCTGCACTGAAGATACATAAGTTGTCGAAATATACATATGCAGAAACTAAATTCACAGTAACTTTGGTATTTTGTTATTTGTAAATAAAACACTTACTTTGAAGTTCTCGAGATATTTGTTCGTCCACATCACGCAAAGATAATTCTTACAAAGTAATAAAATATGGAGTGCAAACCATTAACCATGAAGAAATTCAGAGTACTTGAATGTATAGTTTCCTGTTAAGGAATAATAGGCACCCATAAACCAAATTGTTTCACTTTTTATATCCCCGGCCTCCGTCTTGGTTCTTTTTGCAATTAAAATATTTTCCATAAAACGACCTCTATTTTAGCCCTTATTATCAATAAGAGGACCCAATGGTATCCCAATGATTTATTCATAAATTCAAAAGTGCAGTTGGAATTTGGTTGCATCTATTTTAAGAATTGCGTCAAATTGAGGAGCTCCCTTTGGAAATAACATTAAGAATAATTGCGCAATCCATAAACCAATAGACGTCTAAACACGATTATCCCCCTTATCCCACACTTCAAACTTGAGTCACGCTTGTTTTTGTGTAAAATAATGGAATAATTTTGAATGCTATTTTTCATATTTGTGCAATTCTTTGCATAAATTAAGTTGTAAAGAAGAATTGTATTCAAACTAACTCGGAACAGGGATGGGAACAACTGGAAACAAATAACTAAATACCGAACTTACTGTAAATTTAGTTTCTTCATATGGCGATTTCGACAATTAATGTCTCCTCAGTGCAGATACAATCTAAACATTTGGAAGACAATAAACTCAAAAGATGTTTGAAAAGTGATAGAAAACAAATCACCAATATGATCTAAACGGAAAGCCAAAATCAGCCAAGGACAGAACTGCATGTGGAAGATACTCCTTAGTTTTCAACAAAATCAGCCAAGGACAGAACTTTGCATGTGGAAGATACTCCTTAGTTTTCAACAAAATTTTTACAAAATTTGATATTGCAAGTTTCGTAATAAAACCAGCTGATGGGTCAGCGGTGTCAACCCAGTTGTAACAAATAACTTAATACTAAATGAGTGAATAGAAGTGAGAACGATGATGATATCAGGTATAACAGGTATGGTCTTCTCTAAGGACACAGAAAGACCTTACACTTATAATTAATCATATTATACAATTTTAAGAGAGCCGAGACAAAATGCGTAACATGCCCCATCGGCCTATGGTTTATTTATTTCCTACAGCCATTTTGCATCTGCAGTTGGTTGCAACGTCTTTTATTTATCATTAGAATTGGTGTGCAGACAAAGGAAATATTATAATGAATAATTGCGCTCTTGTAAATGGGGGTAAATAATAAAATAACCAAAAAGAATTGTCAAGAGCCAAAGTTCAAAGGGGAAAAGCAAAGCAGGTGAAAAACCACCGAAAAAATTGTCGAAAATACAGTCATTACAACAGAAATGGTTGGAAAACCCGGTTTTATGGCTCGCCAAACCTGTCATTTCATTGTGGTACTGCCCGGTAGCAATAGACGTTGTGTCTACGGAATTATCTCCATTAAGTTTTTCATAGGTTTAACAAAATGCAATGTCCTATCATGGATGAATTCGACATAATAAAAAGATTCAAAGAAATTCTATTTTAATACCCATATACATGTATAAAATGATATCATGAAAAAGAATAAAGGGATCTGCTGTCAAAAACGAGTGTGCTTTTAAATGGATAACACCAAAAATTTAAATACTAAGACAGAAATATCAAAACATGACCAACAAGTATCGATATATAAACAAGTTAAGGGATATGGAGTGAATGTACAATGGGCAAAATCCCTATAAATACATGGTAATACATGGAAAATGGAACAATGCTTTCATTGTTGTTCTTCATCTTGAAGTCACCATCAGGCCTTCAACAAAGAGCAAACACTCTTACCTCATCCTTAATTTGAAAGATATTTAGATTTGACTTTGATTCTATATCTTGAAGTCACTATGAGGCCTTCAACAAAGAGCAAACACTCTTACCCCATCCTTAATTTGAAAGATATTTAGATTTGGCTTTGATTGTTCATCTTGAAGTCACCATTAGGCCTTCCACAAAGCGAAACGCTCTACCCTCATCCCTAATTTGAAGGATATTTGGATTTGACTTTGATTCTTCTGCTTGAAGTCACCATAAGGCCTTCAAAAACGCGCAACACTCTTATTTCATCCTTAATTTGAAAGATATTTGGATTTTACTTTGATTATTCATCTTGAAAAATAGAATAAAAAAGATAACAGGAAACACCTACAATGGCCGAAAAACATAGCCACATGCCACAAAGTAAATAGGAACTACACAAGACAAAAACTCACAATAAAAATACAAAAGACAAACGTAAACAACGACAGGAACTCGGGACAGCCTGCATTGGTACCGACACTAGCAAAAGCCAGCGGTAGGGTTAAACCGGTTTATGGGTACCCAAACCTCGAAGTCACCATGAGGCCTTCAACAAAGAGCACTCACTCTTACCTTATTGTTAATTTGAAAGATATTTGATTTGACTTTGATTCTTCATCTTGAAGTCACCATGAGGCCTTCAACAAAGAGCAAACACTTTTACCCCATCCTTAATTTGAAAGATATTCAGATTTTGCTTTGATTCTTCATTTTTAAGTCACCATGAGGCCTTCAACAAAGAGCAAACAATCTTGTCTCATCCTTAATTTGAAAGATATTTGGATTTGACTTTGATTCTTCATATTAAAGTCACCATGAGGCCTTCAACAAAGAGCAAACAATCTTACCTCATCCCCTTAATTTGAAAGATATGTAGATTTGACTTTGGTTCTTCATATTGAAGTCACCATGAGGCCTTCAACAAAGAGCAAACACTCTTACCTCATCCTTTATTTAAAGGATATTTAGATTTGACTTTGATTCTTCATCTTGACGTCACCATGAGGCCTTCAACAAAGAGCAAACAATCTTACCTCATCCTGAGTTTTAATTTGACTTTGATTCTAGTTTACTATGCTGCCTCTACCAGTAGATCTAATTTCACCAATGAGAATTTTTCGTTGGATCCATGTTGACTCAAGATGAAATTGTTGTTTCATTGCTTTGTTTAAGGGACCAACTACTTAACTTGAAAGGGGGGAGGGGGCTATGGTTTTTTTTTCTAAAAAAATATTTTTTAGCTGATTTTATGTGAAAAAATATTTTGGCTGCCAAAATGATGAAAAGAAGATTTTCTGAAGGAGGCTTTCTGCCCAAAAAAATAATGTTAATTTTGAAAAAGAATATTTTGTTGATACACGTGAAAAAAAAATAAAACCGCGAAGCGCAAAAAAAAATTTTCTATCCAAAAAAAAAAAAAAAAAAAAAAAAAACCCC
>MJUU01057460.1:35586-48223 GCA_002080025.1 Modiolus philippinarum | reverse complement strand
GGGGGGGGGGCTGGCAGATTTTGTAAATAAACATTCTGTCCCTGAAAAAGTTGGAAATAAATAATCTGGCCTGCACATCCAAGAAAATAAATAATCTGACCTTAGATTTATTGGTACGATACGATTATGTTATTGAAAATAAAAATTTTCGCCGCGAAGCGGCGAAAAATAAATATTCTGGCCCGCAAAATTTTGAAAATAAATAATCTGGCTCGACCGAATTTGCCAGCCCCCCCCTCAGAATCAAATGGTCGTCCCCTAACCATGTATTTGTAGACCAGATCCCCTCATTGCTTATTGTTTATCTTTGTACGTGTGAATGTCTTCATTTTTCTTTTCTGTAACTTCCTACACTGCAGGTTCTGGAATGATAAAACTAGTTCACACTGTCACTTTTTATTTTTTGTTATGTTTGTACTGTTTTGGTTGTCGTTTTGTTTCGTTCTCGTCCATTTTTTGTCTCTCTGTGTGTGATCCTTTTATCACTATAGTGATACATTATATCACTATATTCTTTTAATTTTCAGTTTTAATATTTTGAAAATTCATTGAACAAAACCAATATATATTTTCATTAGAAATCATTTACTTATATCATGTTTTTTACTATAGTACACTTCAGAAACACTCGCTCGTCTGCTTTGAAGAAAAGTGCTCCTGCAAAAAAAAAAAAATTCAATTATAAAACATTACAGCCAAAGTCTAACATATACAACTAAATTATATTATACATTGCACCGCAACGTTGTACAATGGTTTTACATACCTCACTTAATTCAATTATAAAAAAACATATTTGCTATTAATATGGCTAGTTTCCATCCTATGGCATCAAAGCCGATGGTGAAAACTAGCAAATTCCTTACATTTACTGTCCAGATGCACAACTACAATCTTTCTACGCGCCTTTTTATTATTTAATTGACACCAGTCGGAGACTAACTGAAACATTACTTTGATAAAGCCTATTCCACGACCACCCTGAATCAAAAGTGGATTTAAAAAAATATTCAAAAAATATCTGCTTCAACAGCTACCCTCAAGCAATGTAATTTTTTTCACGATATTTTGGTGTTGATTTTTTTTTCTGCAAATGCGCATACTGTCGTTTTCTGAATTTATTATAAAGCTCTATAAGGCTTTTTGTTACTTATATTATTTCTTTTTCTATTTTAATCATTTTATTGCTATGATGTGATGATACGAATTTAGAATATCACGCATTTCTTGTCTATTTTATGATGTTAGGAACAATAGTAAAAACGTTGTTCTATTGCTGGGCTTTACCATGTTTTTGTATTTTTGTCATTTTTCTATTGCTTGGTTTTACCATGTATTTGTATTTTTGTCATTTTTCTATTGCTGGGTTTTACCATGTATTTGTATTTTTGTCATTTTTCTATTGCTGGGTTTTACCATGTTTTTGTATTTTTGTCATTTTTCTATTGCTTGGTTTTACCATGTATTTGTATTTTTGTCATTTTTCTATTGCTGGGTTTTACCATGTATTTGTATTTTTGTCATTTTTCTATTGCTTGGTTTTACCACCTTCTTTGCATTTTTGTCATTTTTATGTGTTTTTTTAATTTGTATATTTTTGTGTTTTTTATCTTTTAATCGTGGCCACTTTACCATTTTTATTTTGTTCCATATTTGTAGAGACTGTCTAATGAACATTTACTCCATATCCTTCCATTCTTTTTATTTAAGATTTTATGTTATACATAGTGTATTTGATAATATGTCTTTATAATTACCTATCTATCTATCTTTTTGAAAAAAAAATCAACTTTGTTTTGTTAATGTTTGAATACATAGAGATATACAGAAGCCTTTTTCCCCAACATTTTAGCTTGGTACGGGAGGTAACACGTGCAATGGATGTTTCATTGGTTTTGTTTAAGTGTTAGAAAATGACATTAAGCAATCAGGTACCAAACAGATAGTCACAGACATATGCCTCACTGACTGTGTGACGGGATCTGTTGGCAGCGCAGAGCATGTCTACTCTTACTGAGCATCTGATGTCACTCTTGGTTTTTGCTGCTATTTGACAGTGTGAGTGCCTTAGTTTTGATAGTTGTGTTTATTTTTCTACATTTCATGACAATGTGTTTCTAGGTTCTCGTTTTTGATGTGAATTTAGTAATCACTGCATCCTATTCACCTTCGGTATTCTACAGTCGTTGTTTTGTAATTCGATAAAAAAAATAGTGTTGCCATGAAAGAAGTTTATAACACGGGTAAAATGACGTTATTTTTGAACCAATATGTAAGTTTAATGTAGCAATTCATTTTTTCCTCCACTTGGCACAATATAATGGTAAACAATTAAACGATATGGAGTAAATGTACATGATGCAAAATCTCTACAAATACGTGGTAGAATCAAGCAATAGAACAAAGCTTCTATTGTTAATCTTTTTTCTTTAAGTGCCCATAAAGCATTTTACAATGAGCTGTGCTCATACCCCGCACTAAGTTTTAGGTGGCCATTAGTACATGTTGGTGTAATATTCCTTACTAAATGTTGAAAACAGCTAAATCCATGTTTGCCTACCTCTTAATTCATAAAATCTGACAAAAAGGGTCACACTATATTGTAAGTACTGTAGACACCCAGTTACGTTTGTCCACGTTGATCAAGCAGTGACAGAGAGGCTTTTTATTAAATTCACATTTTTCAGAATCACTGACAGTTAAAGAAAAAAAAAAATAAAAGGGTATAGAGTGAATGTACATGTGACAAAAACGCACACGATACATAGAAAACTCCAGTTTATCAAGGACAGGGAAACTGCATTTGTATGTGTAAAGGGTTAAAAAAACAAACAAACAAAAACCAAAAAATAAGTAGAATGTGGTCAGCTGACCCTTCCCAAACACAAATAAACAGGAGTTCACTAATATAATGTAAGTAGATGGGTGGTGTCAATATAAAATAAAAAATGAAAGTCCCCTTTTTAAAAAAGTGTTGGCAATGATAGCTTCCTTAACATTACTTAAAACAAAAACGTGTTAGTCGAATAAGTAATTTGAGCAAAAGAAAACGGCCATCGAGAGAAATAGAATTTACCATAATTTTGGTATTAATTTGGTTTAAAATTTTACACGGAATCTATTCTTAAAGAAAATCACTCCTCAAGTTTACAATATTACAGTTACTATTTTCATCGATCATGTATGATTTTAAGCAAAAGATATTGATAGGTTAGTGAACCCTTTTTGAAATAAAAGCATCGAAATGTTGGCGGGAAAGCGAAGTTCACTAGACCTTTCATAAATCTTTCAAATGCAATGAGGTATATTGAGAATTTCATCAAATTTTGTCGAAAGTTTATGAAAGATGCAATCATATTTTGAAAGGAAAAGTGGAGCCAGTTTGGACATTTTTTAGTGCATCATGGTGGATATTATATATATATATCGAAACCAAAAGCCGGAAACAATTAAAAAAAAACTTGAGATACCATCCTTATAGAATTTTTCCTGCTCAACTTGAAAATAGGATTTCAGATAAATGTTTTTTTTACAAAATTTAAAAAGGAAAAAAAAATAAGCAGGAAAAATGATACGTTTATGATCCCATTTATGAGATACTTATTAAAAATATAACAGGTAACTAAACTCTGTTCAAATGTGTAGACATAGACAAGGTTTTATCTTGATGAATGTGGCAAAATAAATATGATTAATGAAATCATGTCAGAAAGCTCATAAAGATCAATACAATAAAATTATGACAAAATATTATGCGTCATTGGACAATTCTAACGGACGTCAAGTGATAATAATCCAAACGTTTTTGCAACGTCCTATTTCATTGGTTACCGTCATTAACAACAAAGAATTTTAATCTCGATATTTCATCTTGCCCATTAATAGGCTCAGAGGTCAAATATCGCAGTCTGATTGACGTCAAATTCCCTTCAAGACGGCCCCTTGCACCGGTCTGAGCGAAATTCATTGCTTATTGTTGAGCAACGCTACAACCATGTCTGTGAGCCAATTAATGCGGGATCGTCAACAAACATAAAATTAACTGGCGAAGTGCTCTTACATTCAATGTCATTTTGACGTCAAATTCAAAAAAAAAATTGTTAAGAGTTCAAAGGAGTGGAATTATAGTCGACTTTATTCAGTTTGTTGATGAGTCGAGCCCCCCTTAGCAGAAAGTCTGGATCCGCCACTGAGCCAATTAATGCTGGATCGTCAACAAACATTAAATTAACTGGCGAAGTGCTCTTACATTCAATGTCATCCGTTACCCGACAAAAGCACTAGTGTCCTAAGCTAGTTGACAATTACAACATACAAAGGGCGTTTATCAAATCGATTGTAAGAAAATTTAGCATCGTAAAATATTGAGATGTGGGACAGGTTTAGTTGTTGTTCTTCAAATAGAAGTCACAATAATGTCTTCAATAATGAGTAAACACTCATACCTATGTATAGTATGTTCTAGACGGCCCCTAGCACTGCTTTGAGCGTAACACAATTGGTGACAGTAAAAAGTATAGTTTTCAAGGTAAGATGCACCTAATAATGCAAATAAGAATTAGCAACGAAGTCATCGTCTATTTAACATAACTGAAATCCAAAACACAGGTCTCGTATGAATTTCTTACCCACTATCGGCTAAGTGCGAATAGAGCCAGGAATTATTACTGTAAATAGCGATATTATATTACTGTAAACTATTGAATTATGGGAATATGAGTTTTGTTTATCTTTTGAAGACAATAATATAATCACAGTAGAGGCAAGTTTTTTTTTCATGATATAATTTTTTTAAGTAAAACGGGTCTAAAAAGGCAAAATATTACTTTTGTTAACTTTTTAAACGTGTATTTAAATGACCTTATGCTATCCATTATTAATAAACTGCGAATCATTATTATCGTTTATTGTTATCAAATAACTGAAAGAAGTGACTCATTATTGCAGTTAACAATATTTATACATTTTACATAAAATATACAATTCCACACATTATGTTGTTTTTTTTATCAGTAAATGCACTAATTAAGAATAAAATTACATTATGTCTTCAGCAGGTATAAGAATTATCTTTATGTTCTTTTTTGTTAACTGTTCTTTCTATTGTTATTTGCATTGCAATGTTTCATTCTAACCTAACCTAATCAAATTATAATCTAACCTTATCCAAGACTATAGACTTTGATTTTTATAATTAACACATCCTTTTTTCTTCTGTGTTTCAAACTCTATAGATTATTAGAGGTGACCGACGGTACGAAGCCAATAACATATCAAGAATTTTATTTCGAAGTGCAGGGATAATACGGTAAAATCGAATTACACCTAAAAAATATTATGGTTAAATTTTGCATCTTTATATCCTATGGTCATAGCCAGAGAGACCATCGTCTGCCCAACGTAATCTTTTCATTCAAAAGTCTTTTATGAAACACCCAAGGGAAGGGGGTAATAACAATCTTTACGAACAGAGCCTTTAAAAGCCAAGAACAGAGCTATTAAGAGCCAGTCAAAGAGGCAAACGGACTACGTAGGTACAAAAACAACTGACAAAAATGTTCATCGCAACGATGCTGACTTGGCACAGGCATTTCAAAAGAAACAGTTAGGTTAAGCGGTTTTATGGCAGCCAACCCATCCCCCTTCAATTTTGGTAATGTCCAGCAGCAACACAACTGCAACTGCTTGCATCGAAAGGTCACTGACAGTGTTAAGATATGTTCATCTCAGTTTCGAGCAAAACATGAATCTTGAATAGAAGTTCGGACAGAAACTTCACCCCCTTTTTTTAAGGGATTTATATATACATATATTAGAACTTTTTTCAGATGATCGTATGAGACGGAACCCTGTAAAGTAGTCATGTGAAATAGTCTTTCTTTAGTCCCTTCATATTGATGGATTAGAACTGAACTCGCCTTTGATTTATAACTAGAAGAACTTGTAGACTCCCATACAAAATATAAGATGAATCTCTGCAACGATTAAAAAGAAAGTCCGGAAATTTTGTATTTCACCAACATTTTATATATTTCATAAGTCCAAGGCTTCTAACTCCGTCATAATTACATTGACCGGAACACAAGTTTAACCTGGTCGGTGACTCATGGTGCAGACAATATACCAACTATCATATAAATATCTGCAAGCATTTTTGGAAAAATTAGGATTGACAGATATACGAACGTGCAAACGGACGGAGAGCAAGCCTAGATTTCCCTGTGGAGGAAAAGGGCTAACAGACTGATATTGTATTACATGGTGAATGAAAGGATATGGAGAAAATGCACATGAGACAAAGTCTCTGAAAATACAAGGTAAAAACAAGCAAAGGAACAACGCTTTTATAGCCGTTTTATTTCATAATTAATTTTGCATATTCTAGAGCTATAAATAATTCAAATGTATATCCATCGATGCATTGAACCTTATTTAGTGATATCTTAATCGAAAAAATATGGGTAATCGAAAACGTCATAAAACTTTCTAAAAAAAAATAAACTTTTCCCTTTTTTCAAAAATACAAGCCCCATTTGACTTTTAAACAGTAAGATTTTAAAGTAGGTATTAAACTGAGCACGAAAAATATATGATGCCTTATACCCCGTCTAAAACCAAATTACGTCGGCGGATTTAACACCCGAAATAAAAAGGGTCCAATATGGTTCCAAATAAAATCGTAATGTCCGGTTCGTCAGCAGCGTTGGTTGGAAAGTTTGAATGGAGATTAAAAGGACTTGAGGCATTTTCTACAGTTAAAATAGCAATTAAATCAAACAAAAGTAAGTTTTTATTGTATTTGTGGAAATTTTTTTTTATCAGCGAGTTTGTTTATCAAAATCAAAATGTTAAGGAACCACTAGATGGTCGCTGCTCGCTTCGGGTATAAAATATGTGAAATTTCCATATTAGAATCGAAATAAATCATAGGCGCCAAATATTATATTGTCATTATAATATGGGCTTTCGTTGTTTTTGCATATTTTACCCCTCGCTTACGCTCGGGATAAAATATTTGCGAAAACAAATCAAGCCCATGTTATAATGACAATACAGTATGGCGGCCATGTTTTAATTCTTAAACAAAATGTACGCTTTAAATTTAGCGTGTAAGATTAAATTGATAACGATAAAATACTAGTTATTCCGTTAAGGGTAAGTACGCAATGTATTTACTAGTTCCATTCCTCTCATGTATACGATGTATACGCGCTCCCTGTCTGTTCATATATCAATTCAGCATTTTTTCAGCTTTGTGCTATTTTGAATTACGAGATTTTTCTATCATTTATCATAATATTTTGACAGAAGCTGTGTTTCCCTAATACGGACAAACTAATATGTTCCCAAACAATACTGTGAGAAATAACTACAAAATTAAGTTATTATGACATTGTCTCTTGAAAACGGAAAATAATGTAGTTTAATAGATTATAATTGGTGTACGTCTATTTTGTAAAGATCTGCAGATGATTATTTAACATTAATAATTGTGTGCTTTACTTGATAACAACAGGTAAAACATCCACATTCTTTACAGAAATAATTGTTTTATATAAATGAGATGCGTTGTGGAAAAAGATTGATTGCGTGTAGTGCAGCATCGTAATTGCTGTATTTTGGTTTTATTGAGAATATATACATCTAAAACTAGGCCCTTGTAAAATTGCAACTTACTTTGTGCGTTACTTCATTTAGTTCTGCATGATTTTTCGCTGTTGTTATAGCCAGTTGAAAAACGTATCGAGGTGAATTCGACTGGGATTTAAATACGTGGGGTGTACCAACTTTATTTAAAATTAAAAGGACAATTGTTCAGAGAACAATTGCAAGGTCTTTCCCGGTCATTGTAATGTTTTGTAACGTCTTATGTTTGAAATCTTCTTGATGAGATGCACATTGTGTCCAATACATTTGATTTTCAATTTCTAACAGTTTTAAAAGACTGCTTTTATAATAAAAAGACAAAAAAAATGGCTATGACCTTGACCGATGACCTTGGTGACCTTTGACCTGGGCTCAAATTGTAGGTCTCTTCTTACTGATTAATTTGATATGTTACATGACCATACTATCTGTAAAGGTTTAAAAGTTATACACAAAAACCGCTTTCTGAAACGCGTCAAGGGCAATAACTCTTTGGGGAGTCATCGGAGAGCTTCGGTCCAAATGAAACAAACGTAGCCCTTGATGTGATGAACATTTTTGCTGATATAATTTTTCAGCCATCTCTTGTGGTTTTTGAGTTTATACGCTAACAAGGTCAAAGGTCAAGGTCAAAGGTCACCGATCATCTTCAACCTGGTACTCAAATTGAAGGTCTTTTTATGCTGATCACTTTAAATATATATGTTTACTATATTATCTGTAAGCGTTTAAAAGTTATTCGCAAAAAACCGATTTACCAAAACACGTCAAGGGCTATAACTCAAAAACCGTTTGTCGTACTGTTTTCTTTCTATTGAATTAAATGTAGATCTCAATGAGAGGAACATTTTTGCAATATAATGTTTTCATAAATTTTTTATTGTTTCCGAGATATCGCGATAACAAAATTTCAAATGGTGGCCATTTTGAAAATGGCGGACGAAATTTTTTTTTTAGCCCAGATTTGTAAACAGGGTCAATAAAGCAACCTGGATACCAAATTTCATCAAAATCCGACAACTTTGAAAAATCGACAAAATTCTTTCAAAGGGCAATACCTCATATAAAGAGTCATCGAATCTCTTCGGACCAAATGTAACAAAGTTGCGTCTCACGATAATGAACATTTTTCCCATTATATGTTTTCAGCCGTCTATTACTGTTTACGAGTTGAAGCGTTAACAAGGCTTAAGGTCATCGGTGACCTTGACCGGTGACCTTTGACCTTGACATTTTTAGATGGCCATATATGACTTATAAACAATGGCTTCAGGTTTCAGGTTTCTACGACTTATCGTTTGGGAGTATTTAGCATTAACGCAAACTCAAAATCTTTCAAAGGGCAATAACTCATATAAAGAGTCAAGAGCCGTCAAATCTCTTCGGACCAAATGGAACAAAGTTGCGTCTCATGATAATTAACATTTTTCCCATTATATGTTTTCAGCCATCTATTACGGTTTTTGAGTTTAAGCGATAACAAGGGGTAAGGTCAAAGGTCAAAGTCACCGATGACCTTTGACCTTGACATTTTTAGATGTAACTTATATCAATTAAGAATAATGGTGAAGGTCCCATGTCTCTACGACTAACGGTTTAGAAGTTTTGAGCGATGACGGAAATTGAAAATCTTCAAAGGGCAATAACCCCCAAAAAAGTATACCGCACGGTTTCGGACCAAATGTAATGAAGTTCCGTCATGACCTAACGAACATTTTCCCCATTACACTTCATCAGCTATCTTTTACGGTTTTCGAGTTTAAGCGATCACAAGGTTTTTTGCTTTTGGGGAGATTACTCCGTAACGAAAAAAAAATTCGACTAGCAGCGTAATGTCCGAATAGCCCTTTACTGTACAATATTTGTCGCAAAAGACCATTACGACATGTCACGAACTCTTTCTGGCAAATCTGTTTGAAAGATGGCGGAAGAAAAAAAAATAATAATTAAAAAGACAATTGTTCAGAGAAGAATTGCAAGGTCTTTCACAAGCCTACTAAGCACAAATATTACTCATTAAACCTCCTTTCTGTCATTTCACTTTGGCATAGATTTTGTTCATTACAGTATTTTCAAGCAACCTAAATAATGTAATAATAAGACATCCTGTAAGTCATTGTAAGTTCAGTAACAACATGACTTAATAATTATACTTTGTAGAATAGAATTGCGGATTGATTATGAGCAATTTTTGGCTACGGGAACATCTAAATTCAAACAAAAAATTAATATAATAGTAAAACGGCACATACATGTATAGTGTACACGTTTGACCAATCCTCCACCTGTAACTCCTATACTACATGTAGTACTTTAACATGTCCATTGGTAAGTTCTGACCTCTGCGGCCTTGACTTTTCAGATGAACTGAGTTTTGCATGCATGTGTATTTAAATGTACAATGTACATGTATGTTCCTATTGACTAAACCTATACACTTGCAAAATATGCAAAATCATATCTTACAAAATGTACATACATGTAATTCAAAAGTTATAGCATAGTTAAAGTTTAGGATGCCCAGACAGACAGACAGGACTAAAACGATATGCAAGATCCTTGATCCTGGGGCATAGTATGCATAATAAAAATATGCATTACAACCTGACAAAGAAATAAAGATTCATGGGGAATAGGTGGTTTAAGTTTTGCATTTCTCATAAAACTGATTTTCAATTACAACATGTACAAATTTCCTTTTTAAATGATATGTCCACACTTGTACATGTACCACTAATCAAAAGTGTTAAAAGGTGGAAATGGTAATATTTTACACATAATACATGTATTTCGTACATGTCATATGGCTATCAGATCTAAATAATGTCTGTTATTAAATAGATTATCATTAGCCATATTTATTCCTTTATTTAAAATGTAAGAAGTAAATTACTATGACTATGATGACGTCAGAAAATGTTCCAGTTTAATTGCACATTTGTACATGTATTTTTGGACGCTGAATATTTGACTGCCATGACAGCATTTCCCAAACCTGCAAAAACATGTATTTGTAAAATACCTACATTTTTGTATCAGATGCGAATCAATGAATTCATTATTGTAGTCGAAACAAAACATGAAAGTATGAGACTGTTAAAAAAAGTCATTATTACTGTAATGATCAATTTTGATTGCATTACTATAATAACTTTTTTGGAGTCGCATTGATTATTTCGACTATAATGATGATCTCATTCATTCACAGATTCATAGTTGGTGCCTTGCGATAATCAAAATATTAGTTTTATTCAGAAACAAATACTATAATCGATGAAAAGAAATTTGTTTTGAATTGGGAAATCATTTTCATTTGCATAATTTAATTTGAACTTTTCTATAATCCCAGGGCTACTTTATTGTCAATCTCAGTAAAGTAATGTTGTATGAACATGTACAGTACAAAAAATGTACATGTAAACATGCATTACTAGATAAACATATTTTTTGTATTTTCCTGAAAATTGTGTTGTCTCAGAAACAAAAATAACTGACCGCCGGTCAGTATGAATAATATTCATTTCAGATAAACAATATTAATTACATGTATAATACACAATGTACATACTTCATAAAAGAGAAAATATGGTACTTTTAAGCCCCCCTCCTGTTCCTCCCATTTGGATCATGCGGGTTTAATTAAACCTGTATCCATGTATCTGTTCAATTTCTGTGTTCATAACATTCTCTGATGGCATATTCAGTTATGAAAAGTGTCCTCTTGTGCAATATACATGCATATAAAAATGTACAGTATACATGTGCGCATAAAACTCCATAAAATGCAAAAAGAATGTTACTTGAACTCTACAAATGTATATCCAACAAAACATATAATTCTGTGTAAAATTTTATTGGAAATGTTACTTGTACAAAATATATCTACAGTAAATCAATGTTGCTACAAATTTGTCAACATTTGAATCAATATTTCTCCATAATTTTCACAGATTTTCTCTTTTATTAATTGTGATTAAAATTTTTGCACTTACATTACACCCAAACATTGCGATTAATGAAAACAAATACTTGTAGACCATCTTGTATTGGCATTACATTGTACTAGTATGCCTAATTAACTGATTACACTAGAATCTATATTTTAAACTCTATATGCATACATGTAAGTAAGTAAGTAAGTAAGTAATTTATTCAGTATAAAATCCAGTACAAAGGATCATCACTGAAATACATTCAGACAAAACAATCAACATCAATTACACGATAGGACAGACACAAGACACAAAATACAACAAGAATACAAAAAATAATAATAAAGAAGTAATTATGAACTACACTCTTATTTCAGTTATGCTATACATGTATCTATGAAAGGCAAAATGCCTGCACTGTTTTCAAAGCTTTTGACTCAAATTCTATAAGAAATAGTGACTGTAAGATTGAATGTTGTCACATATCCCTATTCATGAGAAGTTTCACAAAGTTTGATCATAAAATGAAGATTTTATGCACAAAAATTGATTTGGGTACAGAGATTTTTGGTACAGGTATGGGACTTGGGTACAGGTTACACATTTTATATGCGAGATGGTAATGATATTACTATATGTGGTATCGCCATACGATGCATCTTCCATAATTTAAAATTAGTTAACTTCTACTTACACGTGTATCAGGTTGCATATTAAAACCAAATTCTGAACTTAACTGGTATCAGAGATGCAAATTTCAGCACTTATTCAAGCAAAAGCCGGTGATAAAATTAAATAGAACTCAGCACACAGCCTTTCTCCAAAAAGATGCTGAAATATTTTTGTTCGCAATGTGTCCAAAAAAAGGGGGGGGTTGCTGTGAATTATTATTATGCGTGAATGAAGTTAATTGAAAACACTACTATATATATATATATATATGTCCAAAACCAGATAGATAAAAAAGGATGTTTAAACACATAGACTAACAGTATATTCTAAATTTATAAAAGGCGTGATTCCAGGTTTTCATCATCGAAAGTCACACTAAAGAGGCG
>MJUU01057460.1:7621-20476 GCA_002080025.1 Modiolus philippinarum | reverse complement strand
ATTCGTTATAACAAATTCGAGAATCCGTTATAACGAATTGTAGAATTCGTTATAACAAATTCTAAAGAAAATTGTTTTAACGAATTTTTGAAATTGTGAGAACAGATTGAAAAAACTGAAATCACAAATTTTTGAATTCGTTATAACAAAATATTGAAATCTGTGATATCAAATTGTAAAATCTGTTATTACGAATTCATAAAGTTGTTATCTATTGGAAGCAAGAGTCACAATAAATTGAGAGAACTGATGTCTCATCGAGATATGGAGTTTCTCTCTGTCGAAATAACCATCATTCATGTACAAAAAATGTAAGGGATCATGAAAATGACAAGTGCAGAATTTAAGCGTAAAAATGCGTAGAACTGCAGAGAATCAAAGAGAATCTCTTGGCAAGTTGGATATAGTAGAACGAAATTCTGCGAAGAATTGCGGAAAATCTCCCATGCAGTCTAATACAAAGGTTTCTCAGTAGAGAATGGCGAAGAATTTTTCAGTAGTCGAATATTTAGGAAAAGCTTTATGGTGAATTGCAGACAATCCCATGCAGTTTATTATTAAAGAAAAACTTTGTGTAGATTGTGGAAAATCTAATACTTAGGAAAAAGTTTGATGAAAATTGCGGAGAATCTTCCAGTACTCTTCTACTAAGGAAGTAGTTTGTGGAGAATTGCGCAGAATCTTTCAGTAGTCTAATACTTAGGAAAAAATGGCGGAGAATTGTGGACAATCTTTCAGTAGTCTATGCTTAGGAAAAGTTGGCGGAGAAAATCGGACAATCTTTCAGTACTCTAATACTAAGGAAAAAGATGGCGGAAAATTGCGCAAAATAGTCTAATACTTGGAAAAAAAGTTGCGGAAAATTGCGGAGAATCTTTCAGTATTTTATGCTTAGGAAAAAGTTTGCGGAGGATTGCGAAGAATCTTTTAGTATTATTAAAGTTAGGGAAAAATTTGCGGAGAGCTGTTGAGAATCTTTCAGTAGTCAAAGACTTAGGAAATAGTTTGCGGAGAATCTTTCGGTAATCTAATACTTAGGAAAAATATTGCGGAAAATTGCGGTGAATCCTTCAGTCTTTTACTACTTAGGAAAAAGTTTGCAGAGAATTAGGGAAATCTTCTTAGCAGTCTAAACTTAAGGGAAAATTAGCGGAGAATTGCGGATAATCTCCCAAGAAGTCTAATACTTGGGGAAAAGTCTGTAGGGAAGTACGGAAAATCTCCCAAGCAGTCTGATACTTAGGTGAAAGGTCAGCTTAGAATTTCGTAGAATCTTTCAGTAGTCTAATACTTAGAAAAAAAGTTTTCAGAGAATTGCAGAAAATCTTTCAGTAGTCTTCTACTAGGAAAAAATTAGCAGAGAATTGGGGAGAATCTTTCAGTAGTCTAATACTTAGGAAAAAATTTGCGGACAATTGCGGAGATTTTCGGTAGTTTAATACTTTGGAAAAAATTGCGGACAACTGCGGAAATTCTTCAGAAGTATAATACTTATAAAAAGGTTTGCGAAGAATTGCGGAGATTTGCGGAAAATCTTCAAAGCAGTTTAATAGGGAAAAGTCATTGTTAGTGGAGAATTGCGGATAATCTTTCAGAGGTCAAATACTTAGGAAAAATTTTGCGCAGAATTTAGGAAAATTCTATGCAGTCTTAAAGTAAATGAACCGAACCGTCAATTCAAAACGAATAATATAAGGACAATGGCAAAATCGGAAACAGCAAAAAAACAGGACACAACACGAGTTCGGCACATAAAAGAAAAACGAAGACACACACACAAAGATGAACAACACGGACCTAATAAAATACCCTGGGCTAGATCAGGTGCACCGGTAGAGTAAGCATCTCCTGCCTCTGATAAGACACCCGCCGTGTTGAACATGTCAAATCCGGTAGTAAGGTGAAATCCGGTACAGGAAACAACAATTAAGCTTTTAAGGGGAAAGATCTGTTGTCATCTGGGAAACAGATATCTAATAGCGGTCCACAAGATGGTGATGTCGACCGTAAAACTTCTTGAGGGATGACTTCAAGTCTTGGGTAACATACCCTTATTTAAGTTGTCTATTTTTGAGCAACCGGCCTCTATCAAGATAGTCACTGTGTCGACAACAAACTCTTGAATAGCGAATGAGCTGGGATATGTAAACTCCGTATGCAGGCGCTGTTGGGATGATGCTAAAAAGAAAAGGGAAGTTGACTATTGGAAAAGTGAATGGAAGTCAAGGAATGAGGCCAATGTGGAAGTGTCGGTAGTATCCTTAATTTCGAGCTCTTTTGCATAGATCAGACATCCACATAGCGGAAGCTAAAATTAAAGTATTGGGCCAGTTTTTTATCTTTATTTTGAAGAAGCCCTTCGATGAATTCAGCCTCATAAGAGTGGAGAAACAAATCGACTAGGAGAGGTGCACAGTTTGTGCCCATAGGAATTCAAATGAGTCTGATGAAAAACACATCCTTCAAACTTGACAAATATATTGTCGATCAGAAACTGTAACATTTTAATGACTTCTTCCTCTGTATATTTTTCTCCGAATCGGAGTCAATTTTCACAATACAAAAAATACCGATATTGCATAAAAACTCCATTATGCTGTACACGTGTTTCAAGGAGTAACCTCTCATCAGTAGCATTAAAATCAAATAATATGGAAAGCCATAATCCAAGTAGACTTGTTCTCTACCTACGACAATGTACCTATATCTTCGTTCACCGTTCTTACGTGAGAAACATCTATGAATTAAACCTTTCAGCCGAGATTTTAGTTGCTCATGAGGAATGGTGGTGTAAAGTGTGGAGAAGTCGAAAGTTTTAATGCTGTAACTGTTTGATAATGATCTAGAGTTTAACTTTGGAGTTTTTAAAAATCCACATTTCATTTACACCGCTTCTTGAAAATCAATTATCACAGTGTTTTTGAAGGCCCTCTTTAACCTCGAGATATTCGTATTTTTTTCTACCAATTTAATTAAATCTGAATTTCCTCTGAATAATTTGAAATGTGCATTTCAAATATATTTGAAATTGTGAAAAATTTGGATGCTAAACAAATATANTGCATGCGGTCGATGGTCCTCAGGGTCACCGGTAAGTAGACCAGATTTTTGGGGGTCTGGATGATCTTCATCCCCGGATCGACCCTGGGAAAAAAGCTTTAGATGGTGGACAGCTGGGCGCCGTTGACGTAACTGCCGTGGATGATATCGCTATTCACGAGGATACCTTTGATGCTGACGATATCGACGATAGATCCAAAATAGGAGTAGTAGAAAAATGACAATTCTTCTGCACCTACCCTTTTCAAGGGGGAAATCTTGCATAGGACCCAACCCCGACAGCCAGATGCACACGGACGGCATTCCTATTGAGTATAGGGTAAACACAAGAAATATGACTTTCGTACACAATGGATTCGTTGAAGTCTTCCAAGCCGCCTTTCAGGAGAAGGTGCAGGACCAAAATCAGCCTTCAATTGGAAGGACTTGCCCAGAGGGTTGATCTATAAGATCTTGGAAGCGGCAGAAGTGGAAGAAAAAATTTGGCAAAAGCAAATTCTTATTTTGAAAAATCGAGAAGGGAGACCACCAAGATATTGGCTTGCTCAACACTCAACATGGAAAAGGGTCCCTTGCAAGGGGCTTTCGTTCGGAGCACCGGATTCAAGCTTAGCAAGAAATCTAACCAGCAGTACCTCTCATGCGATCTGGTGTGGAAGTTAAAAATACCAGAGGGCTAGGGGTAAGAACGCAAAATTTCTCAGTCCAAAGCGGATCGGGATTTTTTTTTATCTGGAGGGTTCGGGAATGAGCGGGAAGCGTGGCGGGGCCGACCGAAGCGCGATTGGAAGAACCCTCCCTCAAGACTCATGCGCAATCAATTCTTCACTAATTGGGGTTAAAGGTGGACGAAGCTGATCCTTCTCATCGTAATAATTTTTGAAGCAGACTGCTATTTTGCAAGAGCAGCGTCTTCGCCTGCCAGCTGGGACTTATAGGTTTTGGCTAATCGCACGGTATCTCAATGCCTCTTCTTCTTCTTTGCGACTTGGCTTGAGATCAAGGACAGGACCATACTTCCCGTGGCACGTAAGCAGGCGGGGGAACCCAAGGAAATGGATGCCACAGCACCCACATCGGTCAGAGCAGACCCTATCGTACCACTGGTCAGCAATAGGCTGCCCACGGAGAATCCACCCAGGGCAATGGAGACGACCTTATCCAGTCGGTTATAGATATTCAATGCATGCTCATATCTCTGGATTTCTGCGATGAGCTCTTCCATGCAAGCAATATTACTGGCATCTACTTGGTCCATTTATTTATAGGAGTATGCTTAGTATGGTGATACTCTTGAAGGGCTATTGGGGCCAAGGATCAATCCACTACCATCGTAGAGCTGACTTACACTCTTCAAGTACAATCCATCGCCGTAAGTATTGGGCGAAGTACCTGGGCTGAGATGCAGACCACGACCCTGGGGTTTCACGCAGCATACTTTTCCACCTTTCTTGTAATCCGGATCTCACATCTTTTTACATGGCTGCACTACGCAGACCGCTCAAGGCACCCACACCAATAGCAGGCAACTCAGTTTTGGCTAGCATAGGTAGCGCAGCAGAGGCGAGACTTGCAAGCATGGGGAGAAATCCACCTTCCTTTACGTTATACCTCACCTGCTTCGGGCTGATCTCCAAGACCATACTACCCTTACCACTCTGCAAGAGCTTGGTGGTGGGCTGGATTTGCCGTTAAGTGAGGAGCATCTGATGCCCGCCAGATAGGTTGGCATGCAGCAATCGGACGCTCACGGGGCATCCCTTCTTTGTCGCATGCTGGATCTTTTCTGCCTGACCCTTCGTCAGATTGAGACCGTATTTTTGATAATCCATTTATTTATAACTCATGCAGATGGATGGGGATTGTGAAATGCTTCCCTCGCAGATCGATGGGGTGACCGTCTTGATCGGCCAGGTAGGTTTGCATGCGGTCGATGGTCCTCAGGGTCACCGGTAAGTAGACCAGATTTTTGGGGGTCTGGATGATCTTCATCCCCGGATCGACCCTGGGAAAAAAGCTTTAGATGGTGGACAGCTGGGCGCCGTTGACGTAACTGCCGTGGATAATATCGCTATTCACGAGGATACCTTTGATGCTGATGATATCGACGATATGCTCACCCTCCGCGTATCCGTTCGTGCTCCGGTCGTAGATAAACGTCCGGCGATCGAATCCAAGCACCGTATTTTGGCTATTGGGCACATCAAAATCCACATGGTAGCTTCTGGAAAGGGTCGCGCGATTGGCATCGAGAAGGATATTGGCTTTGTGTTTGCTGAGCCGCATTTGCCGTTGGATCTCATCATTGATATCGTCGATACCGTAGGAGCCGGTGCTCAGGGTGATGAGAAACCAGTGGGCGCAATCGTCTTGGGAGTAGCGGAAGGAATTATTTCCGGCATGGATATTGGGGACGGAGTAGTACATCTCCAGATTCAAGGGGGCCATCTCGTAAGATTTTCTTTGCGCAGTTGGAGGGGTGGGTTGAAGCGGGTCAAGATCTGATTATCATCCCCAGAGACGATGAAGGAGAACCCATGCTTGGGTTCGGTATTGGTGCCGATTTTCCGCAAAAAGTGAAGCGTCCATTTATCTAACTCTCCTCAGAAGACGACGCTCATCTTCTGGCCATTGGATTCGAACTGGAGGATTCGATCGGAGATGACTAGGGCGAAGGTTTGGGTATTGACAGGGACTTTGCGCTCGAAGCCGGCTAGGATCTGGATATCCACTGTCGACTCTTTCAACCGCTCGGACTGATGACTCACGTCGATGACGAATAGGGGATAGAAGTCAATGGATTTGGAATCGCACTATTGCTCAGCAGACTTTCCATGCGGTAGAATTTCTTACGAAATTCGACCACCTCCTTATAGACCCTAGCGTAGCGACTCTGCATTGGGTGAAGCCAGCATTAAAATCCAAGGCGAGGTGGAGATCGGCATTGAGGGTCACGTGGATATTTTGCAATCGGCATTGGTCAAAGACGGCGGCATTATGCGTCTGATTGTTGCTCCTTTCCGTCTGGAAGGCGACGATGATCCATCGAGGTTTCTCACGCCCGCTCTTATAGCGGCTTGACGCCAATGAAATTGCGAGGTCTGGGGCACGGCGATGGAATCGCACTGCCTCATGCGAAATCCGCAATCGATCTTGGTCTTGCTCTGGATGGTCTTATAGAGCCGCAGCTTTTTTTCGTCGGAAGGAGTGACGTGGGGAACGAACTAGGAGACCTTGCTTAAGACAATATGGCCACGTCGTTGGCGGCGGCAGCTCTCAGGTCGGCATTGGCATCCGAATTTGCGCACCAGGCAGAGTTCGTCCTTGAATCCATAGACGATTTTATCATAATTCTCGGCAAAGCCGAAGACTTACTTGAGGGGAATGGAGAAGGAGAACGATCCCCTACTGGTTGGCTTGGCGATGATATATCCGAGGCGTGCTGCGAATTCAACGTTATCTGCCTCAGCCTCTTCCGTGGAATCCTTGAACCATAGCTGGTTGAGGCTTTGCGATTTAGAGAAGTCGTCGGGGTAGGTCAGCATCCCAAGGATGGTGGTGGCAATGCTGGGGTCGTTGAGGTGCTCAATCTGCATGCCAGAGAGTCGGTAGCTGATGCTACGAAAGAGATACATGGCACCGTTGTGGACGAGCGATACTAGATAAGCGTCAGCGTAGGCGGTCCCATCGTTCTAAAGGAATCGTCCTTCGATCAAGAGATAGCTCCCGGCTAGATGGAGGAAGAGATCCTGTGTCTTGATATTGATGCGGATCTATGCACCGGCGTTATTTAGCTGAGCCCCGGTTTGAGGTTCGTATTCGTGAACCTGATACTCATAGAGACTTTCGTCGAAAGTCAGTCTTTCCGTGATAGTAAGGATATCGGCCATCATATATATTTATTTATAGCGCTGGACGAAGTCGTGGATGGTTGCGATGCCGTCATCCGAGATAAGTGATTGAGGCGGATTTGCTGCTGCTGGGTCCTCTTGGTCTTGACAGCGGGTGATGCTAGGGTCGTCCTTTTGCTGATCACTCGATGAATGACTATGTCCACGGCCTTCGTCGCTCCTTTCTCAAAACCTTTTACGGCTGCATTGGAAGCGGCGCTCATGGCCTTGCTTCCCCAAGTCTTCTCGGCGGAAGAGGTCAATACTTGTCCGGCCAGACTGGCGATGGTATCGAATAGTCCTCGCCCCCTCAATCCCACCCCCCCTTTCCGCGACTGCATATCTCCTGCGATAAGCGTGATTCAGTACTAAAGGCATTGTGAACTTATTTAATGGAGCTTTCGATGCAGCTTCTCGTACTCCTCTCTGCTGATATGGTTGGATTTCATCATGGCGTCGAGGATTGCCATGATTTCGTTGCGCACCCCATTATTCCCAGCCTGGCAGGCGGTGGCGCAAAGATCAAGATGATCCAGCAACTGGTCGACACACTTGGGAAGGAAGACGGTCCTCACCCCACTCCCAGACTTATCTTGCTTATAGAGGTACGAGACGATCTCCTTCCTTTTCTTGCTTTTGCTAGCCTTATGGGTCTGCGAGAGTGCAGAATTGCCTTGGTACATGGCACTCAGTGCTCGAAGGATATTGCCATAAGGATTCAGGTCGTCAATGTCGAAATTTTCGGGATGCTTCATGACCATGAGCTCCCATAGGCCGGGTGTACCCCTAAAGCGTTCGCCGTCGACGAAGATATCGTCGAAAGTGACGGACAGACTCCAGATCATGATGGCACCGTCTTCCACTCGCAATCCAAAGGTATGATCGGCTTTTTTGGAGTCATACTGAGCTGAAGATAGTGTATTGCTCGCGGACCGAGGTAAGTAGACAGTGCTTACTCGATGGTTACTGGGTCGTCGTCGTCCTCGAGGGCAGGAAGAAGTGCAGGCACGGGGTCGGGTAGGATCTTTCGCTTGAGTCTCGACCACGGGCTTGAATAATTTGGAAAGGTCGCCACTGGTCCGGTCTTATCTAGACGAGGCTGCATATCGTTAACCTGGATACTACGCTTGGTCTCCTGCAGGTCCCTATCAAGCGTCTCACGCTGCTAAGGATCGTTTTTTTATGAACGTCATTTTATTTACAGCATCTCGAACGCTCCTAAGCGTTGGAACGAACGCGTAAGAAATAGCTTCGAATGCCTCTAGCATTTATCGCTAGGCGATATGGATGGGTACGTGCATTGATGGCCACGAACGGTCTTGATGCAGCACTGGGGTCCAGGCGGCGGGAGTGGGAATTATAGGGCCTTCCCTCGAAATCCTGATCATCGATGCGCTGAGCGTAACTTTCGGCACTGCACCTTTATTCTGGATCCATGCCGTAGATAAGTACTCGCTTCGACTGGTGCTCACATTCAGGGGTTGGAAACATTCTCGAATTTCCGATCCAAGGCCCGTTAATTTTTCAGGAAAAATTTCTGCAGATGATTTGTTCTTTATCTTTTACTCGATAGAACTCATCCAGAATGCATCGATTCTTTCAAGCCGTCTTGAGTCTCGTGAGATTGATTGTCATAAATCCGTGAGGCTTGGCCCAAGAGCGGTTGCATAGGGTATCGAACTGAGCCAGGGTAAGATCGCTGCAATGGTCCCGATGGATATGATCGCAATTCTTTGCATCCTGCTCGAAGAGTAAGATGAGGTTGGCATTCTCCCAGATCGATTGCCGTGGGAGCTTGAAATAATTTTGCCAGAGGTAGAAGCAATCCACGTTATTATGACGACCGCGCATGCAGTAATCTTCGCACTTGCTCTGCTTGCTAAGCATCAAGTCGTCGAAGACCATGAGATTCTTGCGAAAGGGGTCGAGGTCGAGGTCGCGAGGGTCGGGCACGTCGCTTACCTGCTCGAAAAAGAGCTCGATACAATTTGGTTTGGGCGGTGGCTTCATCACGTCAACCACGTCGATCAAGGAATGCGGATAACGCCTCTTGATGGAAAGAAGGTCGTGGATATCGTCTTTCGAAAATCCTTTTCCCAGCGCCCGCCTCAGCAGCTGGTAAATGGGCTGGAATTTCCGAAAACGTAGAGTCGATCGTCGTCGAGCCATCCGTCGCGCAGGAGGAGGTTATTTAGAAGCGTCGTCTTACCGCAGTCCAATTTCCCGACAATAAGACCTCGGATGGATTGCTGCTGGAGCAAAAAATGGTTATGCTTACTCGCGGTAGGCTCATCGTACGTAAGGTCTTCAACGCCCATTTAGCTATATAAAATGACAATGTGTACTGCTTGAAATGTAAAAGTAAGATGGCGACGAAAGGCTTGGGCGAGGAAGTAACCAGAAATGGGCAGCGGCGGAGGATTAGGACCTGTGCCGTTTGCGGCTCCCAAGAAGTCCCAATTTATCGCTGCGTCGGGCGCTGGGCTCTAGAATAAGACGTCAATCGCATGCCTTTTGAAATTTAACCATAATCCTTCCTTACTATCATCCTTGCCCTTACTTTTTATATAACCCTATAGCCCTTTCACTAAATTTCAACCTAAATTCTTTTCATGCCTATTCTCCTAACCATACCCCTGACTATAACTCTAACCCTTTCCATGACTATAACTCTAACCCTTTCCATGAATATAATCCTAACCCTTTCTCAAATATAACTTTAACCCTATCACTGACTATAACCCCTAACCATTTCCCTAAATATTACTCTTAACCTTTCCCTGACTATAATTCTAACCCTTTCCATGACTATAATCCTAACCCTTTCCCAAAATATAACCCTGACACTTTCCCTGGCTATAACCCTATCCATTTCCCTAAATATTTCCCTAACCCTTTCCCTGACTATAACTCTAACCCTTTTCCCTAAATATAACTCTAACCCTTTCCCTGACTTATTAACCCTAACCATTTCCCTAAATATAACCCTTACCCTTTCCCTGACTATAACTCTAACCCTATCCCTGACTATAATGCTGACAATTTCCCTAAATATAACCCTTACCCTGACTATAACCCTAACCCTTTTCCTGACTATTACCTCAACCCTTTCTCTTGACTATAACCATGATAACCCTTACTATATCCCTGACTATAACCATAAACTTTTCGTTAGTTATTATCCCAAACTCCTTCCCTGAACATAACCTCAACCTTTTCCTTAATATAACCTTTCCCTCACTATAACCATAACCTTTATTCTGACTGCAACCCTAACCCTATTCCTTAATACTAGAGGCTCAGACACTGAGCCTGAATCGCTCACCTGACAAAATGCTGAAGCAGGGTTTTCCATGTTCTGCATGGTGGCCTTGTTTTTTATGTGAATTTCCCATAGAGCGAAAATAAACTATGTTCTGTGCTGGCAGCCATGTTTTTAATTGGATCCGAACGAAATGAGCAATCTTTGTTAAGGACCTTCAGTTCATCACTCCTGTAAAGTTTGGTTGAATTTGCTTCAGCGGTTTCAGAGCAGAAGAAGAAATTGTGAATTTTCCCATAGGGTCCAATGTTAAACCTAAGTTCCGCGCTGGCGGCCATGTTTTTTATCGGATCGGAATGAAATGAGCAATCTTTGTAAAGGACCTTTAGTACATCATTCCTGTAAAGTTTGGTTGAATTTGCTTCAGTGGTTTCAGAGGAGAAGATGATTATGTAAAAGTTAACAGACGACGGACAGACGGACGACGGACGACGGACGACGGACGCCAAGTGATGGCAAAAGCTCACACTGACCCTTCGGGTCAGGTGAGCTAATAACCCTTTACACCATTCAAATTCAAATATTTTCCTTGAATATAACCATAGCCATTTCCCTGAATTTAATCAAATCCATTCTGTTAAATTACCCTGCCTTTTTTCTTTTATTTAAGGCATTCTTTATCATAAGTATTTGGATATTCTCCGTAATTCTCTGCTGACTTTTTCCCGAGTATGAGACTGCTTGGTAGATTTTACACAATTCTCCAATTGATTTTTTCCTAAGTATTAGATTACTTGTTAGATTCTCCGCAATTCCCCACTGAATTTTTCCTAGATATTAGACTGCTTGGTAGATATGACGCAATTCTAGAAATGCTTAAATACTGTAAACGTATTAATTTTGGCGGTTGCTCTCCGCAATTCTCCAGTGACTTTTTCCTATGTATTATACAGCCTTCCATGATCTAACTGATCCTATTCATAAGTATTGGACTACTTGTGATATTCTCCGCCTTTTCTTAAGTATTAGATGACTTACAGATTCTCCACAATTCTTCTCCGGACTTTTTGCTAAGCATAAGACTGCTTGGGAGATTCTCAGCAATTCTCTGCGGACTTTTCTTACTAATAGACTGCTTAGAAGATTCTTCGTAATTCTCTGATGCCCTTTTTCCACGAATAAGACGCTGGTTTGGAGATTCTCAGCAATTCACCGCAAACTTTTTCTAAAGTATTTGACCACTAAGTGAGGCACCTCATGAGATTCTCCGCTGACACATTCTTATGTATTATACTGCCTTTGATATTTTCCACAATTCTCTACCAACTTTCTTCAGGTATATACTGCTTGAGAAATTCTCTGCAATTCTCAAACGACTTTTCTCTAAGTATCAGAAAATCGAAATTTTCACTGACCTTTTCCCAAGTATAACATTGCTTTGGAGATTCACAATTCTCCTCTTACTTTTTTCAGTAGATAGGTAGAATGCATAGGAGATTTTTATGTTAGTATTTTTCATGATCTCTTACATGAGGTATGAACCTCATCTCGGCCCGGATACAATGTATCTCGTCAAAATACTAGATTTGTCTTTCGAAATACTGAATTCCTGGCCAAAACCCCTGATTTTCGAAATCGAAATTCGTTTGAAATTTGGGATTTTAATTACCGATCGTTATATCGCTAAAAGTCCCAGTCGTTGCTAAGGAGCAATATTTGAAGCTCTTGCCCTGAAAAAAAAAACAATAGTTGTGTTTTAGTCAGGAGTCATCCATGCACTAATATGATTTGGGGGGTTTGATGTCATAAAACCTAATAACTGAATCATTGAGAAAATCTAATTTGTTAAAATCTCGTTTAATTTTTTACTGCATTTAGAATATCATAAGTGCAATGTGAAGCCGAACGTTGGATGTCAGTTAAAAAGGTCTGTTTTAACAGTGATTTAGATGTTGGAATACACGTTCCTACTAATCGATTCATTCTTCTTACTAGGCCCAAGATCTCAGTGGAATGAAACTGAGAAATATAAATTGGCTTACAGCCATTACAGCCATGGCCATACAGCTCATTAAAATTATTACAGTTGGAGTTAACATGTGTTATGGTATCATGTTCATTTACTCCATATCCTTTCGTAAAATATTATACAATGAAAATTCTACAAGAAACTTAATCTTATGGTTTTGACACTATATTTTATCTCTTGTCGTGAATGGTTAAAATAAGGAAACATCTCGACGAAATTGCAGGGTCGAAAAACATAAAATGCCAATCGAAATTAAGGGTTTTAAGCAAGTAACTAGGTTTCATGCAGCCGGAATTATGGTTTTTCAACGAATGAAGGCTACAATATATCTCGTAGTTGGGTAAGGGGCTTTCAAGAGACTATTCATCCCGATCATGAATAAGGGGTATTTGAGCGAGGAAACTAGAAAATCGAACGAGAGCACGGTATCTAGACGAAATGTCAGAACTCCTGATTTAATGCGACTTTGGCATGCCATAGTTTAACAATCTGCTATAACGAATTCTGGAATTTGTTATATCGAATTCTAGAATCTGTTATAACGAATTCTAGAATTTGTTATAACAAATTTAATTTGTTATAACAAATTCTAAAATCTGTTATAACGAATTCAA
>MJUU01057457.1:0-10157 GCA_002080025.1 Modiolus philippinarum | reverse complement strand
TTTTCAAAAATATACTTGGGATTCAATAATGAAGTTGTACTGAATATTATGTCAAAATTTCATTGATATTGAGCAAGCTTTCAGAAAGTTATTGAAGTTTTAAAAAAAAGTTTAACATTTGGGTTAACCAAATGTTGACGCCGACGACGACGGAATCTATGGTCGCATATATATCTCGCCTTCGCGACATTCGTCGCAGGGGAGACAAAAATGAAGAACAAACATAAAAGCGTTGTGCCATTGCTTGGTTTTATTATATATTTGTAGAGACTTTATATCTCATGTACATTTCCTCCATAACTTTTCATTATTAATTACGTCGTTTAATGAACATATATTTATTCCATTATGCAACAATACTGTAGAAATAAGTTTTTACAAAAGTGATAATAGTCGGAGGAGTTGCTTAAAAGTGTAAATGAGTAAATGACGTCAAATTTGAGAAAACTGTTGTTTGTATCACTTGTGTACCACTGTTGTTATTGTCAGTCCAGATGTTTTATGGTCGTCATCATGATTTGACATTTCATATCTGAGAATGGAAAATCTATATTCTAGAATTTTCACTTTCAGTGTGAGATGTGTCATCATGGAAAACATGGTGTTGCTTTATGGAAGGATTTATTTTGCTGGTGTTTTGTGCCTTTATTTTTACCTTATTGTTTCTTTTGTCCCTCTTAGAACATTCTGCTCCAACTTTTGACCTCGATATTCATTTGCTGATGATTTTTGTAAATAACTATTATATATCACGAAAATCAACACTATAATTCACATTTTACTTAATTGCACAGGAAAAGGTCAACCCAGATGCGGAGTATTTATAATTTTTCCAACATTAACTCCGGGCCATTCACTCACTTGTCCTACAAATAATGACAATACAAAATGGGTTGATTGCTACCGAAGTTGCTTAAAAACAGTAAATTTCGATGTTTCAAGGAGTTACCTCTCATCAGCAGCATTAAAATCAAATAATATGGAAAGCCAAGATCCAAAAGTAACCCACGAAGAAGTATTCATTTCCAAAAATATCGAAATAGGGTGCCAAATCCAGTACCAAGGACATCTACCGAGTGCAATACACGGAATAAAGCCTAAGTATTTTAAAGTGGTTAGAATTTTGAACTCCGGCAAGGCACGTCCACACCTACTTTCCGAAAATGTCCTTATTGTGTCAACTGTAAGCTCCGACATGTAACAAAGGAACGACAAATATTGGACAGTGTACATTATCAACTTTCTTTTTAACTCATTTGTTATGGTGGATCTGAGAGAAGAAGCCCGTTTTGCCATACGATTTTCTTTATAAATAGGCTAAGGAAGCAGATTTTTTATTGCCCGGGGATTTAAATAAAAAGGTAGAAGAATTTCAATAAATTTACTTGAAATAATTGTAAAAGTTCCTCAGAATATGGTGTCCCGGCTGCTCACTCCTCTGTCATTATAATTTGGCCTATATTAAGATGTGGTTCCTGAGAAAAATTCAAAGAAATAACTGGACTTTGAGATTTTCAGGATTAACTAAACCAGAAATCGAAAAATTTTGAAATCTTACCATTTAAAATCTTTGTTTTGTTTTGTCTAAAATTCACCCCAAAACATGGTTGCTAACAAGGATTCGTAAAACTTGCTCAGGCGGGGAAGTAGTTCACAAAAATTGTATCCCCTGTAAATTTGTTATCTGCCATCTCCTCAAATAAACAAGATGTGTGATGACAGAGCCACAGTAAAAAAAACAATCAAATTTCTAATATGTGCGGTATGGTTTTACATTTCACATACTATGTATCTAATGCTGCAACAATCGCTGTGAGGAACAGATATATGAGAAATATACAAATGGCGTTGATTAATTCATAAAACATTGTTTTTAAACAAGCTCTATTTGATTGTCAAAACTATGATGATAAAGAAAAAAATCTAGCCACCCTCAAAGCGCATGGGCGGAAACAAAATTAAGGAGTATTATTAAATACATAATTATGCATCGTTTAAACCATATGAAATTGATTTCTGCATATGGCCTTTTTCAGGATCCACTTTTTTCAAGTTAGGGAGAAAATGGACTTTTCATTATATTTTTAGCTCGCGAGTGATTTGTACTCACTGTGAAATAAATATATGGGGCAATACCCCATGTATTTTCACTTCATTAAATTTAAAGATTTTCGGAAAAGTTTTAATAAGTATTTGAGATGTTATATAAGGGTGGTTACTATTTGTTATTCTTTTAGAGAAATTTGTTGACAGTTTCCTATTTATACAAAGTTGATTCAGAAAGAATGCATAGGAGATAAATGTAAGCCAAAATAGTATCCTGTGAAATAAGTTCCAAATGGAAAAAATGTTACTGATACATCTATGAGATTTATTCCGTCTGGAGATTATTTCACAAGGTGAGTAGTAAATACTTTCCAACTGGAGATTATTTCACCAGGTGAGCTATGAAATATGTTCCGTTGGAACTTATTTCACGGTGGATACTATACACCGTTACATAAACATTCGATCGTGTTTGAACTTTTATTCTTTATTTACTGAAATAGGAACAACATTTTTATGCTTAAGTTTCAAAATTATGCCTCTCGTAGTGTATGCAAAATGACTTAATTCTTTTAATTGTATGCAAAATTTTAAAAAAATCTAAGTATTGGACATTTTCAGGAAATTTACCAAAGTTGGAACCAGAATAAGATTTTGAAAACTTTTAGTGCAACTTTAGATTACAATAGTATATTCAACAATTCTACATCAAAATTATTTTTTATATTCAAATTTCGTTTAAAGACTCTTTAAACAATTGATATATGGATCCGAAGTGAAATTTTAGACAATTTCATTGATGCTAAAATATAAGCCACGGTGACTTTTTCTCTGATATATATGTTGACACTCCTATTTAAAAGATGTATCCACTTGTCAATCACCATCTGACTATTTTAATATGGAGGGGCTGAAATATTGTGCAAACAAAAGCATTCGATCGAAAAAATTTTCCAACTATTAGCAAAATACGGAAAAATTAGATTTTAAATACATACTTCATAAAGGTTCCGCAGAACGTTCATTCCATTGTCTAAGTAGAATTCCATTATATTCCAAGAAATAACTAATCTTTGAGAGTACCTGCAAATTTACCAAAATTGAAATAAAAAAAAAATTGAAATCAAACCATTGAAAATATTTGCTTTGATTAAAATTCTTCCAAAAAGTATGGTTGTTAACAAGATATCCCAGAAATTGCTTGTCTTTCAGAGTTTAAGGAAATTTACCAAAATTGGAATCAAAATTTTTGACATCTTACCATTGAATATATTTGTTTTGATTAGAATGCATCCAAAATAACATGGTTGCTGACAAGAAGACCCAAAAATTGCTTGTCTTTGAGAGTTTATTTAAGGAAGTTTACCAAAATTGGAACCACATTTTTTAATTAATGCTTAGTTTTCAGAATTATGTTCCACATGAAAATGTGGCTAAAGTATTTGATTGTATGCAAAAATTTTAAAAACTTGGAAGCAGAATAAAATTCCAAAAGCATAGTGTGCAACAATTCTACATCAAAATAAAGTTCCTTTATGCAAATTCCGTTTGATATATGGACCAGCCAAATTCATTGATGCGGAAAATAAAGGTCAGGGTGACATAATTCTAGCAGGCCGGGAAGTAGTTCACAAAAAATATCACCCCTGTAAATTTGTTTATCTGTCACTCCTCAAATAAACAAGATGTGTGATGACAAAGCAACGGTTAAAAAACAAACAAATTTCTAACATTTGCGGTAATTTTTACATTTCACATACTATGTATCTTATACTGCAACAATCGCTGTATGGTACAGATACATGAAAAATATACAATTGTCGTTGATTAATTTATAAAACATTCTTTTAAAACCAAATCTATCTGATAGTCAAATTTATGATAATAAAGAAAAAAATTCTAGCCACCCTCAAAGGTCATGGGCGGAAACAAAATTTAGGAGTATTATTTGATATATAATGATGCATCGTATAAACCATATGAAATTGATTTCTGTGTATGGCCTTTTTCAGGATCCACTTTTTTCAAGTTTTTAAGTAGGGAGAAAATGGACTTTTCATTATATTTTTAGCTCGCGAGTGTGATTTGTACTCACTGTGAAATAAATATATGGGGTAATTAAAGGAGCATGTATTACTTTTAGTATTTTCACTTTATTAAATTTCAAGATATTCGGACATATGTTAATTAGGATTTGAAGTGTAATATAAGTGTGGTTACCATTTGGTATTCTTTTAGGGTGATTTGTTGACAGTTTCGTTTTTATACAAAGTTGAATCCTGAAAGAAACCCCAGAACGAATGCATAGGAAATAAAAATTTGACCGAGTTTGAACTTTAATTCTGGAGAAACTGTTCAAAGAGCGGACATAAAAATTTGCACATGGATTAACAAGGATATTGGCAATCCGTATACAAATTTTGGTCAAAATCTGAAGATGGCCTTTTTGGGGATCCACTTTGAAAGACCAGCACTAAACTGATCTTTTATGCCGATTTGTGCATTTTATGTGCATCTATACGTTCACCTGCGGCAATCTACGTTGTTTTCATATAAATTCAAATAATAGGGATGAAAAATATTAGTATTTTTTCCATTGTAAATAGCTTTTATAATTATGCATCTATGGTAAACAATAAAAAAGTTACATTTCTACCTCATTTAAACGAGAGCTCAACTTCTATTGTTCTATTTCAACTACTTCCCCGCCTGTCTAGTGTGTATGTTGGTTACTCTAAAGATGTAACAACTTACCAGTTATCATCTGTCTATGGCATGTAGGTACTGAGATTGGGTGCAAACCAAAAAAATTGATCGAAAAAAGCAAACCAAAAACTTGATCGAAAAAACTAAGTTCAACAAATGGCAAAATACTGAACAAATGGAATCATTATTTAATAATAAACTTAGGATTCAATAATGGGGTTGCACTGAATATTGTGCTAAAATCCATAAGCCGAAATATGTTTAAACCTGATAGGCAATTAATAAACTTTTAAAAGTCTACGATCTTTAGATAGCAACTGCTGTTGAGTTGCCACCGGACACTCTGATACTCAATTAATGAACTTGTAATTGTCTACGATTTTTCAATAGGCGGACAAGTACCGCCGTTGGGCGCTATAGAACCGGTTTAACCCATCACTTCTTTTGAAATGCCTGTAACAAAACAGGAGCATTGCGATCGACATTTTCCCCGATTGTTTCCACCTGGTTTGTCTTTTTGTCTCATTCACCTGATTTGTCTTTGATGCACATGAGATAAAGTCTCTACAAATACATGGTAAGGAACAGGGAACACATATCTTCTGATAATTGTAAAGGAAAATCACATTTATGTTATTCCATTTCTTTCATTTAGTTTCAAAAAATTCCTCACAAAATGCCTTGGCAATCAGCAAATCAGCGCTACGCTCCAAGATGGAATCCTATAATTGTAATCAAAATCTTAAAAGAAAACAGAAACTGGATTTCTTCTTTCTAGATAATTTCTGTCTTGTTTTCACTTTTCCTGAACAATGGGAGAAATCGTTTCTCCTCTCTAGAGAGAATGTTGTTCTCGGCAAGTGATTGGCTGAAATTCAGTTATGACGTCAAATATGTTTGCCGTTTTCCGACTTTACCATTGTGACGTCATGAAAAAAGGCGGCCATGCCAGATGACGTCATGCTCAAAGAACACATTCATTTCAGATCGTCAGAAAAGGGGGTCATTTTTTGGTCCAAAATCTCATTGAAATCATTAGAGAAATAAAATTCACAACTGTATCTCGTGAGAAACGACATTTCTACACTCTTCGATAGTTAAATTTTCAAATATGTTAAACGCTCGGCAAGCCTCGCGTTCAAAACTTTGAAAATTTATCTATCTCCAGTGTAAAAAGGTCGTTTCTCTCTCGATGCAGTTGTGGATTCTATATGTAAACGATAGTTTACAGTGTTATATCGATGCACGCGACCTCATCTCACACCGGAAAATGACCAACCAGACGTGTTGATTTTTGTGATACAACAATCGTAATCATGACTAAACGTCAGAAAACACCTGACGTCACAATATAAGGAACTCTCGAATGGCGACAACGTTGTTCAAACAGTAAGGTTTCCAGACGTTTCTTGTCGCTTTTACGGAAGAAATAGGTACATGCATAAGATCAAAATTAAAGGTCGGGATATCTTCACTCGTGTAAGAAATTCTACTCTTTTCCTCTCAGTTCGCTACGTTCAACACAAGAAAAGACTTAATTTCTTACACTTGTGAAAGATATCCCGATCTTTAATCTGATCTTATGCAAGATCCAATTAATTTGCTATTGTGCACCTAATAAGAAGCAGGGGATGCTTACTCTACCGGTGCACCTGCTTTCACCCATGGTTTTTATTGGGTCCGTGTTGTTTATCTTTGTGGTTGTGTGTGTCTTCATATTTCTTTTCTGTGCTGTACTCATGTTGTGTCTCTGTTTCTTTGTTTTTTCCCGATGTTGCCATTGTCCTTGGATTGTTCGTTTTTAATTTTGGCNTTACATTTAGATCATATTTGGTTATTTGTTCTCTATCAGTTTTAAATATCTTTGAGTATATGGTCTTCCAAACATTTAGATTTTATCTGCACTGATGAGACATAAGTTGTCGAAATGCGCATATGCAGAAAGTAAATTCACAGTAACCTCGGTATTTAGTTATTCGCTACGTTCAACACAAGAAAAGACTAAATTTCTTACACTTGTGAAAGATATCCCGATCTTTAATCTGATCTTATGCAAGATCCAATTAATCCCATATCGTTTCTTTGCTATTGTGCACCTAATAAGAAGCAGGGGATGCTTACTCTACCGGTGCACCTGATTTCACCCATGGTTTTTATTGGGTCCGTGTTGTTTATCTTTGTGTGTGTGTGTGTGTGTGTGTGTGTCTTCATATTTCTTTTTTGTGCTGTACTCATGTTGTGTCTCTGTTTCTTTGTTTTTTCCCGATGTTGCCATTGTCCTTGGATTGTTCGTTTTTGATTGACGGTTCGGTTTATCACTTACTATAATACAATGTTTAGACAAGGATTTAGTCCTTTCACATCATGATGGTGTGTAAAGGGGTTCAGCAATTATGAATGTCCAGCCTTATTTTTAAATGTTAAATCTGTTAATAATTTGTTGCCTGATAAGTGAAATGTACTCAATCTCATCTATATTTTTTTCATTTTAGATTACAGTTATTACTGGTTTATTCCAGAGATATATCACTAGAACATCTGGTCATTGTCCACTGTTACTGGTACCAAACAATTGTTTGCAGATACATGATTAGGCTATCGTGTGACTTATTTAGTACAGATAAAAGTGTTCCGTCGATTCAAAAGAGGGCCAGCTGGAAGAATATATTTATATATGTTAACTAGGGAATATCCTTTATCGAATCAGGATGTTTTATTAACTGGCTTGAATGGGCTCTGTTTTCATTACCTCCACTTACAGTTGTATTATACATTGGAAAATAACATGTAAATAGTATGTGCCGACGGAGACTTTTTAAATACGAAATTGACAGGGATAAAATGACAGAAAAATCGGAAATACCAAACAGAAATAATTGTGAGTACAAAAACCAGAAGAACCAATTTATCTCGTAAATGTTAGAACTAGAACTTTATAATGATAGAAGGCTAAAAGTACTGAAGTGAATGGTGGGGATGCCATCCACTTTCAGTAGACAGGCCAAAAAGCAAAGATATCGCCAGTGTATCATCTGTATATATCAAGGATCTAACATCACTCTACAAGTCATGCAACAAAAATCAAGCGATTAAGGATACAAGTAACTATAGAAGTAGACTACATTTATGCTGAGTATATATAGGTTTGGTATAAGAAGAATCTGTAGCAAAATTGAAATTGGGTCTACAGTCTAAGCTTTAAATCAATTTTGATATAACGAATGGTAAATTACATACTAAAATTTATGATAAAAGGGACGATTTTTCTTTTCCCATATTTAATTATCCATTTCTGGATGGCAGTGTTCCATTAGCGCCATCATATGGTGTTTACATATCTCAACTTGTTCGATTTGCTCGAGTATGTAATAACGTTTGCGATTTTAATGAACGGAATCTTTTCATAACTGAAAAACAATTACATCAGGGTTTTCGTTTTCATAAACTAGTTAAAACCTTTACTATATTTTATCATCGATATAAAGTTTTAGTTCACAAATACAATGCAACCTGTAAACATCTAATCAAGGCGGGTATTTCACAGCCCTTATTTTACGGTAATGTTTTATATAAGAGTAAAAAATACTAAAACTCGCCTAACAAACTTATAAAACCTTTAAATCTTCTAATTCATAAGGGTTATAATTACGGTATTGTCGTCAAGTCATTACGTATGGCCTTCTTTGGTATTAACATTGATTTTTTGATAGGGTCTTTTCATTTTAAATAAATACATCCTTAATTTCTAAAATCTGTATTGCATGGACACGGGTTATGTATTCCGGTATATGCATGAAATCATTATGCTAAACTCCTCACAGGAAGGGATCTTGGTGGAAGCTGTATACTGAGGGTAGATAACTTAATTTGTCAGTTATAGTCCCCGGACCGAATAGCTGTACTCATCGGTATAACAGCAATTTTTTTTATTGGAACTAAAATTCATACATTTCTAGTATATGAAACCATCAGGTGATTTTCCGATTTCCCGTGCAAAGGTGTCGAAAGCGCCATTTTCAAATTGGCGCCCATGATTTAAGAAAATTTACCTCAGAGTTGAAAACTCTATATAATTTTAACAGAAACAAAAATCATGTTCCTATAACATGTTATACGTTTGGGGAAAGGATTCACCTATACACAAGTACCGTATTTTTGTGTCTATAACAACCGGAAGTGAGCTCGTGACGCGGTTTAAGCTCATTCAAAGCAACTAGACCAAAATCTGGTGTTGTTTTTAACCTTTTAATGCAATGTAAGTTAATAAAAGCGACTGTATTGCCAAATTATACAAAACAAACATTAAACAAACTAAAACAAAGCAAAAAACCTGATTTAAATACGTAAAATCAAACACAAGATACAAAAACAAAAAAAACTATGAAAACTATAAAAGGCCTGTCATCTAATGCATGTCATCTTTGGCATGATTATATCTACTTGAATGTTAAATTCAATCCGAATCAGTCTATACGGTAAAAGGGAATCCCAAGCTCCCGCAACATGCCAGGGTGACAGTCCACAAGGGAGATAATAAATTATATATAAATATTTTTAAAATAAAGATATAGTCTGCATGCATTATATTGCACAACTCCATAAAAGTATTGATAAAATACACATCAATACTGATCTTATGGTGGCTTTGAGTTGTTATTACTCCCCTTTGGGTCGTTGTCTCTTTGACACATTCCCCGTTTCCCTTCTTTTTCCTATATCAGTATTTACAAAATTACGGAAAATTATGTACATATGTACAAAATGATCATAGGATCGCAATAAATCAATATTTACAAATACAACAACCCGTCACTTTCAAACATTAACTATGCTAGATTGGATCATTTTTATTGTCTGATTCTTCATCAGATGAAAAACTGTTACCACCTACACTGTTGTTCTCGTAAATGTTGTCTCAATTCTCGCCACCTTAACACAAATAAGCTTCAGTTCAACGTAATTCTGCTGCTTTACAGAACACTGAAGTGCACAATTTAGGATTTGAAACCAGACTTGACCATTTTCGTGATTTGTTAAGGCTTGGTTCAAGCGTCATAAGTATAGTAATCCATCATCACTTTTCTCCATCCTCAACCATCCGGATTTGATATTGCGGGATTTTGCTGCAACGAAGATAGCAAAATGAAAGTTTGGTCTTCTTTTCGTATGAAGTGCTTTAAAAGAGCGCTCTAGGTTTCGGTAGAAGCTCACTCTGTGACCGATTTTTGCAAATAGTTCATACCGCATTTGGTTTCAACTTGCAATTGTTGGAGATTCGTTGTAAATACGCAGGACAAACTGTTCCAAATTATCTGTGATCTCATCTAAGGGAAGTGTAGACAGGTCGGCGAGACATAAAAATGTCGATAGATTTGGTTTGAACAGTTCCCAAGGTCTGACATTTT
>MJUU01057455.1:6251-82747 GCA_002080025.1 Modiolus philippinarum | reverse complement strand
ATTTGAGACTAGAAGTGGAATTTCTCAAAACTAAATGGAATATGTTCATATCATTTCCAATTGTGTCCAAAATTATATCTTCTTCGTTCAGTACAAGGGCAAAAATTCAGTAGGTAGCAGCTGGGGGAATGTTCAGTCTGTAATGCAGCGTCAGGGATGTGTTCTCCATACTCACCGATTCGTCTGCGTAAGTCAAATCAAAATAGATTAGTCCGTATAGGGAGCCAAAGTTGATAAGGGTAAGCATGTTCCCGGTGTCATAGTCGTTGTTTGCATTGGGTTTAAAATTACAGGCACCTCTGAAGATTCTGCTGATTTGAGTTGAGCTATATCCCGTTTCCGGGTAAAAGATACCAGAACCAACTTCTAATCTGGCTGTCAGGAGGGTACAATTTGTGTTTGCTGCATTTACTTTAAAAGTGTCGAGTAACAGAGGATTTTGGAGTTGGTCGTTGTGTTTTCCATTTCTTTGTAAGAATATGATAACGTGTTTTGGGTGTTTAATTCCTGTTGTAATGCGGTACGACCCTTCAACAAATTGACTCGGGCTACTTGTGTGAATTGATTCTCTTAGGTATGTCCACCGCCTCGGTTTCATGTAATTCTGAAGTACGGTCTACAGACCGACAGAATTCAGTTTTAGTCTGGGGATCGAAAGTTCAAAGTGTGTAATTACAACTCTACCGTCATCAGCACCAGCGGCCATGAACAGCAAGTAATTGTCGTTGTTTATTTCTACGGTTATTCCCATCTGTGCTTGGGGTAAAAGATTTTGTTCCAGTGATTGGAAAAGTGAAAATCTGTTCAGTGGTATTTCTGCTGTTACCTCTGCAAGTGCATTTGTGAGCGCGGTTCTCGCCTTAAACCCTGAATTGTCATCAGTAGTTGCAACATTATCCGGGTAAATAAAGCTGTTTTTCCCTAGACTACTCACATTTCCGTCTGAAAGTGTGAGTAGTGATTTGACGTGATTTGCAAGTGAAAGGTTGTTGCAGTCGTACACTATTTTTCCATTATGTCTGACTGTCATTTGACTGAGAAAATTGGATACATCTGAAATAACAGATACTGTGTCATTATCTGGTGCTGTTCCGTCAGCTAGTTTATCTACTTTGAACTTGATAAAAAAATACCCATTGTACCAGTCCTAAAACGAAGCCCTATCGTTTATGCTAAATTTGTAATCCGCTTTGACTTGTGCTTGTCCATTTGGGGGAGTTCTTATGGGAGTGTCTAGTAAAAAGTTACAATACTCAAACCGATCGCAGAACTGTGTTCCTCTAAACATTTTTTCTTACTTGATTATTATTTTCTTTCTTATATAAAAATATGGCAGAGTTTAGAAGTCGTGCTTTGGACAGCTTGAAGCAAGATTTGTGTTCGGAAGTCCGGACATGTGAAAAGAAACTAGAAAAAAACAAACGAACAGCCAACTTTGTGTCATCTGCGCTTACCATTTGTACTAGTTTAAATGTTATTACAACTGGCTCTGCAGTCGGTATTTCGGCCTCAGGTATTGGCATAATAGCTGGTGCTCCATTGAGTTCGTTGGCTGTGATAAATTCTATTACTATTCTTATTTTAAATGCGTTTTCCAACAGAAAGAAAAAAAACGACAAAAACAATTGGAGAAAAGACTTGCTTTGGCAAGAGAGTTTAAGTTTAAGGTTGCAAACGAAATAAATCAGGCTTTAAAAGATGAGAAAATTTCTGGAGAAGAATTTGAAGGTATTTTAAATATTATGAGTACTTTTTACAAGGAAAAACAAAAAATAGGTGAGATTAAAACTCCGCCGGAAAAAAATGAAGAAAGTTCAAAATTTGTTACTTAAAAGTTTGGTCGAATTTTTGATTTACTTGTAGTGCTTTCTGCTGCTGTTAATGGGGTGAATAAAAACCATGGTGTTGTTTTAGGTATATTTGATGGGAGTGCTTTAAACAGAGTCTTAAGTGTTGGAGAAAAAAATTGTGAGCAAAACCTACACATTTTTTGTTATATACTTCTGGAGTGCTTAAAGCAGAGTCTTAAGTGTTGGAGAAAAAAAAAAAACGTCAGCAAAACTTACACGTTTTTTTTTTTTGCAAAACCTTGTTATATACTACTGAAGGGGACGATCTAAGGACCATTGTGCCTTATTTTGTCCCATTTGAGCAAGTACTCTCAGATGTTTGAATATGTTATCCCATAGTTTCTAATGTTAAATTATGTTCCAAGCTAGTGGCAATCTTGGATGAAATGAGAACTTGCCGGACATATTTTAACTGAGACCACAAAAGGACTATAGCAACTAAGTTTGGCTCAAATTGGCTACATAAGTTCTTTGAATGCTTTCCCATACGGTCAAATGTTAAACTATGTTCAACACTGGCAGCAATCTTGGATGTGATGCAGGCTCGCTGGACACATTTTTAAAAGGGGGCCAACTAAGGAACATTCAGTTCATTGTTCTCTATCAGATTTTAAACATCTTTGAGCTTATGGTCTTCCAAACGTTTGGATTTTATCTGCACTGAAGAGACATAAGTTGTCGAAATGCGCATATGCAGAAAGTAAATTCACAGTAACTTCGGTATTTAGTTATCAGACCAAGTATGGTTCCATTTGCCGAATACTTACATGGAAGAAGATATTTGAATATATTTTCCCTAAGGGTCGAATGTTAAACTAAGCTCCCTGTTGGTTGCCATCTTGGAAGAGATGTGGTCTTGCCAGGCGTATTTTTAACGGGGAAACCCATGGACTATTCTGACCACGTTTTGTTGCAATTGGCTTTGTGGCTTTAGAGAAGATCTTTGAATGCTTTCCGATAGGATTCAATGTGAAACTATACTCCCCGCTAGCTGCCGTCTTAGATGCTACGTGGACTTGGACACATTTTCCAAAGGGCCATCTAAAGACCCTTGCGGCCAAGTATGTTTCTAATTTGGCCCAATAGTTTCAGAGGAGAAGACCTTTCATAATGTTTACCCATACGGTTCAATGTTAAACCAAGTTCTCCGCTGGCGGCCATGTTGGATGAAATGCAGACTTGCCAGACATGTTTTAAAGGGGACCACCCAAAGGCTATTGTGACAAAGTTGGGTTCCAATTGGCTTTGCGGCTTTAGAGGAGATCATTGAATGCTTTCCCATAGGGTCCAATTTTACACTATGTTTTCCGCTGGCGGCTATCTTGGATGTGGTCGGATTTGACGGACATTTTTCATAGGGGCCAACTAAGGACCATTGTAACCAAGTTTGCTTCCAACTGCTCAAGAGCTTTCAGAGATCTGAATGTTTTCCCATAGGGTCAAATGTTAAAGTAGGTTTCCCGCTGGCGGCCATCTTGGATCAGCTGCGGACTTGCCAGACATATTCTTTAAAGGGGACCACCCAAGGACTATAGTAACAAAGTGGGGTTCCAATTAACTTTGTGGCTTCACAGAAGATCTTTGAATGCTTTCCCATAGGGTCCACTGTTAAACTAAGTTCCCCGCTGTCGGCCATGTTGGATGAGGTGCAGACTTGGACACATTTTTAAAGGTGACCACCAAAGGATTATTGTGACCAAGTTTGGTTTAAATTGGGCCAGCGGTTTCAGAAGAGATCTTTGAATATAAAGTTTACGACTGACGGACGACGCACGCAAAGTGATTGCAAAAGCTCACCCTGGCTACAGCCAGGTGAACTTAAAATGTAGGAGTTCGCGTTGCAAGAAAAGTGACTGAGCACGTGTGTAACAGTTTAAAATCATAGAAAAATGATACAAATTGGCACTAAATGTCGCGATAAATTTAGTCAAGATAACTTATCGCGATTAAATCACTTTAACGAGTTATTAAGTCAAAAAGTCAAGTTAATTTTCAAAAAGTTAACATAATTTATCTCAATTGTTGATTGATATAACTGGGCGTTTTCATAACTTTTAACAATAAAATCGCGATATTCTATGTCGACAGTTATCATATCTTTCGCGACAAGTCGAGATAAAATAACAAGATTTTGTCATGTTATTATAGAAAAGTTATCATAATTTATCGCGACAACAGTTTATGTCGACGCTACATACTAAAAGTCGCGCTAATTCATATAATTATCTCAACTAGTCGACATAATTATCTTGACTTTTCACATAAATTATCGCGAAAGTTTATTTGTTATCTTGACAAAATACCCAAATTATCACGACTTTTCGCGATAATTTATCTTGACTTTAACTTATGTCGATGTCAGAAATAGACTTCCATACTTACCTTTTTGTAATTTTGTTTGCTTGAGATGTTGATGTTTTGTTACAATTCGGATAGCTTTCTTTTGCAACATTGATAACAGTCAACAAAAACTGACGATTGACAAATGGAAAAGGTCATCAAGATAAACACAAAACCTTATCTAAGTCTAGCCTCATTTATTAAGAAATTTTTGTATAATGTAAATGGACAAACAGAGGGCCAGTAATGAGATATAAAAGTCGCGTAAATATCTCCTTGGCGTAAAGTGTTTGCTACTGTTAGATTGACAAGCATGCTAAAATGGCAACCTTCCTTTCCATAAGAGCGCATTTCAGTATTTCAGCAGTCAGTTGCAAGATTAATCATTTAATCATTTCTATTAACTGGCCATCTCTTTTTGTCCCTTACCAGACACGAATATAGAATTGGCTAAAATGGCAAACTTCCTTTCTATAAGAGCGCATTTCAGTATTTCAGCAGTCAGTTGCAAGATTAATCATTTAATCATTTCTATTAACTGGCCCTCTCTTTCTGTCGCTTACCAGACACGAATATAGAATTGATTTTTTTAGCTTGAATAAGCACATTGTATGCTTTTCCAGATGTTTTTGTAAGCCGTTGAGGTTTGAAAATATTTATTATATATATATTTTTATGGGTTGGTTGCATTATCTTTCTTATTATAAATAAGATATCGCCAGTTAATGAACGTAAATTCCTTCGTTGTCAGAAAAGTAAAAAAGTAATTATTTAAAAAAAAAAAACTTTGGCGTTTAGGTATGGACATGATAAATGATTTTCTTCTGTTGTACACCAGGCTGTAAATTATTTTATCACAACGGGTGAATTTTCCGATTGATTTCATGTTTCAAACACCTGGGTTCTCATGTTTCAATGCAGTTGTCGACATATTTAATTTCGTTTTCAATTTGAAATACAGGATGCTGATAGATATATCTCCATTAATTATGAACTCATTATGTGTATATGCGGGATGTTATCTGTCATGTTCATTGTTTGAAATAAGGCAAAACTATTGTCTGTAGGATGAAAAAAAAAGAATAATTAAAATTTTCAAGACACTGGACTCCAATTAACACCTTGCTCTGATAATTTTTATATGTCAGTGGTCATAAATTAATGTATTTCTGTAAGGGAATATATTTTCAAATTTTAAATTCATTTTTATTTAGTAGCATTTAGTGTTGCATTCAATGGTTTCTATAGCGAGCAAAAATATGCGATTAGAATTGTATTGTTCTTTATGAAAACGTACCTTTCACTGCAGGACAACATTTTAACTATTTTACTAACAACACAAGAAACATCTATAGTATACGTGAATAAGTTAGGAATTTGCAGTTAAAAATAGAATAGTATCCTCTAATTAAATATTTTAAAGTGAAAATTTTAAAAGATGATGAATAAAGTATTTTTAAATATCACTTCGATTTTTTTTTGTCTAAATGACCTTTTCTTTTCTTTCCCTAATTAGAAAAGTCAAAGCAAAATCTAGCTGAACAAAATAAATTACATTAGGTATGATGTGTCTAGAATTATTTAGTCAAATAGCGAGACTTTCTTGAAATTCAATTCAGTCAATGAATGTTTTTGTGAATGTCATGTAAAAAGTAAGCATGATTAGTAATTTTACAGATTCCTGTACGTAAATACCAAATCTACTTGGATGTGATCCGTTAGTTACAAATTTACTTCCTTAATTAGAGAAAATGAACACCCCTTTTTGACCCTATTTGAAAGATTTGAAACACCTCAAAATTACTAACATGTATGGTCATTTGTTTAAGTAATATTTTTATTGGTTTCATAAGCTGCATGGTTGTTTGTCATTACTACTTGAGTGATATGATTTTAAAGCATATAAGGGAGCCTCTGGTGTTTTTTCTTAAATTTGAAGTAACATAATAAGAGTTTATATGTTGTAATGTGCAATTCTTCTAAATTGTTAAAACTATTTCTCTTTTTTTATACTTATATCTATTTAGATAAAAAACTTGGTCATAATTGAAAATTGTACCTTTCAGAGCTTAAAATGACAATACTTGAGATTATGTCTTATTTTATAGCCGCGATCCACCGCGTCCTTCGTCACAATTGGGGTGACGGAAGTGTGTAGCGCGGGGATATGGAATCGAAGCGGCAGAAACCAGGTCAGTCGGAGAAAATGTGATACAATTCTACACGATTTAGCTGTTAAATTCTATATATTGCATGAGCAAACTGATCATATAGGAGTAGTTTGAGACTAGTTTACCCGCATTATTCGGCCTAGAAATTAGTGAACACTTCTTCTTTGTTTCGGTATATGTTTACCGATGCATTCAATATATGACGAAAAACATGTTTGTAATGCATTATGACTTGATTATTTGAACTTTGCATATTGACATTAAAACTTCTATAATGCAGTTTGCAATATTGTGTTTTTATGTTTAATATAAATTGCACGGAATCCCTTTCGGCCATGTCTTTATGTTTTATACGTGTGAATCAATCATTCTATAGTGATATTCCGAAGAGCTATTTCTTAAATTCATTTGTTGGTTGGTGTATGTTACGGGTCATTTAGATAGTGTGCATTGTAACTTTTCATTTCTTATAGATGACAAAAAAGACTGTGCTTAATACAAATATTTATTTCATATCACTTTTATTACAAATAATTCAATTGGTACAATTGCTATCACATTGTAAAGTGTATTTCAACAATTTTGAAACATAGAAATTGTGTTCAAAATCAGTCTAGAAGGATTTCCCGTGGCTGAAAAGCTTTGAATTACACATTTTCATTTTAATTTGACCTCGAATTTTCATGAGTAAATTTAAAGGGGACAACTGTTCATGAATCTATGCAAGTTATATTTCACAATCATGTGCGGATAAATTTGCTTCATATTTATCTTTGATATTTATTTTTCTGTCAAAGATAACTTACTGTGCAGTTTTACAATGACTTCTACAGTCAAAATGTCATGCCGCTTCGAATTTCAATCTTAATTGGCCGAAAATTTTCATTATTTTATATAAATATTTATGTAAAGAAAAAAGAAGGGAAACGGGGAATGTGTCAAAGAGACAACGACCCAAAGGGAAGTAATAACAACTCAAAGCCACCATAAGATCTTCAATGAACGGTGAGAAACCCCACACCCAACGGCAGGTCGGACTCGGCCCCTGAATAAAGAGTAATTAAGTTGAGTGAAATAAACATCATCCTAGACTTCTATAAACATAAAGTAAACTAACTAGAAAAAAGACAAGACACACAAAGGCTTAATAAATTTCCTGACTTAGGACAGGTGCAAACAGCCAATGTGATAAATCAAAAAACAATCGTAACAACAGTAAAATTCAGTATAGAATTATGTATAGAATAGACGCAAAATGCAGAATCTTGCTAGATGCAGACAAATATGTTCTGAAGTGTATTATTAGGTCTTTTGCAAAATTTCAATATATCCCCTATGTATTTCAACTAAGCATTGCCGACAAACAATAGTTACAAGATGGCCGCTATGCAAATTAGTAAAGTACCCCTGATTCTGCCATATGAAACTTGAATATTTCATGAGTCCGGAAACAATATATTAACCAATCAAATATTATCCCGGGTATTCGCTTTCAATCTGAATGTAGGGTAAACAAGATTTTGAACTGGTTTCCGACATCTAGTAACTACCTGGAGGGCATTTTCGCCACACAAGATTACAAATAGATAGATACATTTTGTATATTGTGTAATCGCGGTAAAAAAAAATCGTGCTTTTCAGTCTTGGATATGTGCGGGGTTTTATTTACTCGCATGTTTAGTTAACGTTATTTACAATAAAATTTTACATGTATAACTTGTAATGGATAAAGGGTATAATGGATAGGCTATGTAATTGTTTCCTAAGTGTTCATTATTTTATTACTGATTACTTTAACCATTTACCAAACAACAGGAATTGAGTTCAATGTTAAATGTAATATACAAAGACAAAGTTTACCACTTTTTCTGATAAAAATTTTATTGAAACCATAACCTAGAAAAGTAAGAGTGAAAATTATTTAAAGTGAAAGTCCGCAAAATTATGGAAAAGTGAATATTAATTCCTTATATAGTACTGACACACATGACATATTTCGTTTTTTGTATTTTTAATTCATTGTTGCAAAAAACGCATTTTATTTACAAAATGTCTAGTCATGGAGGGTCACGTGACATTGTGCAGAGAGCGCTCTGTGTACTGACATCAAGTTATAACCAACGAGTACCGCTATATGGCGTATGTCAACAACGATCACTAACGATATGACAAAAGTTCATTATTGCATTTTCAAAAAAATCGCCGTTCGACTCATGACTTACATATATTTTTGCTTATTTTGCGTAAAAGATTCTTAACATTCTTTTAAATCTATGTTGTTTTCAGTTTCTATATAAAGCAAAAATAACGGGCTAGGCAGTACAATATTTTTATAAACATTTTACGCGCCTGTCTACTGTGACAATAATTGTCAAAACGAAGGCGATACAATGTTTGATATTTAGAATTGCGTTTACCTATATTTATGTACCATTCTGTGAATTGGCCTGATTACACTTTCTTTACCTGTCGGGTCATCAACTTGTTACATTTATTCATGATTTCGAGGTGCAGGGGTGTTTATTCGTGTAGACGCCCGTGTCGAAATTCCATGTTTCAACTTCCAACAAACACGAAAATATCCATTTTTTTCTGCTCCACCTATCTATTATACTTCAATGAAAACTAAATAATAAAAAAATGAAGATGATCATCGTAATTAGATCGCCGTCAGGTGTACTGTTGTGTCCAATCTCTGGTACACATATTTTGTTTGTATTTTTTCTTGATATGCAGACAGGTGGAGATTCCGTCTCGATTCTGAATGTTTTGTAAATAAATGTTGACAAGTTTACACAACAAAGATCCCCTCTGCATACCTCGATTGATTCTTTATTTGGGTGTGAGAAAAACATCGGCTATTACACAATGCAGGTGACTAGATACCTTAACATCCTCCAAGGCAGGTAAACTCTGACATTGTAATGTTTATTAAAACCAAAACGTAAATTTAAATGAAAGAAAGAAAAAAATAACTAAATACCGAACTTACTGTAAATTTATTTTCTGCATATGCGCATTTCGACAACTTATGTCTCTTCAGTGCAGATAAAATCTAAACGTTTGGAAGACCATAAACTCAAAGATGTTTAAAAACTGATAGAGAACAAATAACCAATGTGATCTAAATGTAAAGCCAAAATCAGCTAAGGACAGAGCTTTGCATGAGGGAGATACTCCTTAGTTTTCAACAAAATTAACAAAAATTTAGATATTGTAAGGTTCCAAAAAATAATCGGCTTTTCGGGTCAGCACCGAAGTACTGACTACTGGGCTGGTGAATACCCTCGGGGACTGACAGTCCACCAGCAGTGTTTTTTTACAAATAGCAAGTAAAAAAACACAAAAACGAGAAAAAAAAACAACAAAAAACAAAAAAACATATACATAATAAAAAAAGAAAAACAAAATCAATTATTTCATTATCGAAATAAAAAGGTTAAATCCTAAAATTAGTGATTCAATACTTTGAAAGATAAATTAAGATGTTGCAGTTTACGTTGAATACACATCTGTTTTAAAGGTATGCATCTTATTTTTGACAAAAGGATCTGTAAAGCCTTAGACTGGCAAAAGTTGGATGTTGCGTTTATGAAAGGCATATATATAAATAATTCGTCCATAAAAGCTTTGAAGAAATAGAAGTTTCACCGAATACGCTGTTAAGAAGTTACATTTTGTTAACATAAAAATGTCCCATTTTGCTAGTTTAATAAAGAAGCTGAAACAATACAATATTTTGCCTGTCTCCTTATATCCTATCAGTTTTCAACACGGAGCATGTCATATGCTTTTGATAAGGCACTGGCAAGTTACAGACTGTTCATTCTCTTCAGTGTGAATTTTCTGACATTGATATGAATAGCCGTTCAAACAAGAAAAATGATACAAGGCCCAACTTGGGAGACGTCACTCTAGAGGATGTACATTTAAATATATGCTGAATTTACACAATTAAAGCATCTACCGATCTTTTTGAACTTATTATATACTAACGTATTTTTTTTTCTTTTTTTCTTTCGGAAAGTAAATAGGCAGTGCAGAATGTGAAGTACGGCCAGCCCGACAAATTTATTGTCATATTTTTGCTTCTCTACTCTAGTATGCATGTTGTGCCGATATTGATAACGTACGTGAAAAGCATCATTTTGATAGATGTAGAAGACATAAGACAAACCACAAAAAACTAATATTGAATAAAGATTTTTTTCATATTTTTTTCAATAACGCGTGTTGTTATCAAATCAAATGAAATATCGTCTCTATAGTCTGACAATTTTTTTCTCATTTTAGAAATTACTGAACTCAAGGGAAGTTACTAATATTACCGATTTATTTTACCTTAATGAACATTTTAAAGTGACCAAAGAATGATTTATGACCCTACCTGTAAAACAAGTGAAAGCTGTGTTGATTGTACCAATTAACAAAATTTACCTGTACCTGTACCTGAGTCTTACACAATTGAACAATTTATCACCTGTATCCAAAGGCTACAGTTTCATCATGTACACTGTATGTAAAGCATTAACAAGAAGACCATAGTAATTTTTTTGCTTTCTACTGCAGCACGTTGATGTGCACTGTATACTGCACCATCATATTTATTATTATAAAAAAAAAATCAACAGAAAAATTAGCATTTTTGTTACGGATTATGGATACTTTTTAACGAAATCATCGAATTACGTGATATATATCCTAGCTCAAAAGAGAATATGTATCCGTTTAGTTAGCTTTGAACAGGAGGCTAGTATTTTTTGTATTTTCAATAACGAGAGGCAAAACTTATTCAACTCGAATTTCGACAAAAAATGAAAAATAATGTAGAATTTTCTAAATATGGGATACATTTATCATATCTTTCATGATTTTTAACTTTGTTTGCCATGCTCACGATCATATCACTGATTTTAATATCTATTGGTAAATTCAATTTGAAAATTTATCCGGTTCTTGGTCAAACCCATGATTACCCAGCATCCTTTCTCTGAATCGTGTCTTCTCCGTAATTGTTAGTGATACAAATTATAATAATCTGTATCAATATTTCGTCACTTCCGATCCAAAATGGCGATACCCATAACTGTACTACGGTCAACTTTTAACTATAAATATCTCCCTTAATAAAAAAGATACACTACTGTAATTTTGCATGAAGCATTTTCGATATAAAGTGAATCGAATTAGGTAAAGAGTAAAATTTTGCGGACTTTCACTTTAATAATCTATCGAATTCAACTTTTATTGATGAAATTGTGAATTTTTGATAATATTGGAAACTTCATATGATGACATGTCTACTAGTTAATGGCAAATCCATATGAAGGGATAACAATTTCTTATAAAATTTCTGGTAAAGATTAGAACTTCTCACAGGGCGTATAAATTATGAATCAATACACCGGAAAACGAATACAGAAGCAAGAACAAGGAAAGGGGGAATTATAAAATCATAAATCCAAAATCACGGCAATTCACATCCAACACGAATTTAGACAGCATGACACAGACAAGAAAAGAGGCTAGCAAGGAAAGAGAAGAAATATATAATGAAACACCAGTTTAAGTGCAAAACAGGAAAATGTAAGACACCTAAGAGTAAGTTTTCAAAGCTCGTTTAATACGTGGCTTAATTAATCGAAAATGGCTTAGGGATGACAAAGAAAGAATTCAGCTTTTTCCACGTCCTACCTGGCATCTATTCAAGTTTTTTATGCTCTCTTTTGATGAGTAAATCCTGCCTTTAATTAACACCTTACGAAGACCCACTGTTAAAGAAGGGTTATTCACCACATGTAAGGTACGTGGGGTTCCTTTTTATAAGAGATTTTACCCTGTCAGCTATTTAGTTTAAATCTTTGCATGAATTCCAGGTACAGACCAAGAAGAACTAAATGAACTTGCAGAATAAAAGATATTTTCAAAATAGTATGACAGATATCCCGATTGTAAGCATTACAAATACAAGTTGTATATTCAAGACATTTTAAAAACTATCATACACTGAAAATCAAATGGGTGTTAGTTTGGCAACAAATGATATAAGACATATTATACAGCTAAAGTTTGTTTTTCCTCTAACGGATTTAAGTTTACTTCCGTAAATGACATGCATGTTCAACTCATTTGGTGTCTTATAAGAAGCAGGAGATGCTTACTCTAGATATGTATCTGATCTCACAAATGGTTTTTATTGGATCCGTGTTGTGTATTTGTATGTGTGTCTCCATTTTTCTTTTCCGTCCCGTACTCATATGGTGTCCTTGTTTCTTGGTGTTTCCGATGCTGTCGTTGTCCCTGGATTATTCTTTTTTTGACTGTCGGTTCGGTTCTCACTTACTTTACTAGATATTCAACTTTCGGAAGCCATTCCCTTAAGATGTAGAAAGGGGAGGTCTTTAAATATATTTTTTTTTGAATTTCTCTGGCTTAATCCCTAAATTGACTGTAAAATATTTACCTCATAAGACCTCTTTTCTTTTCGATAACGACCCCAGTTCTCATGAGAGTCCAGTAATGATTATTGAATTAGATTTTACATTATTTCTTTCTCTACGAAAAAAGACTCAAACGATAAAAAGATAGTAACAGTCAGAGAGCATTTCCCAGCTATTTTTAAACATGAAATATCTCGACGACGTAGTTCACTGCATTATTTTCCTTTTTTCCATTTTACATAGATTTTTTTATCGTATCAAATTGAAAACTTAGATTATGTTATTCCCTAGGAAAAACAGATTTCTTACGGCATTTCTCACTCTTGTTTTTAAAAAATGTTATTATAAAATGTAAAAAACACCTGATAAGTCTCGTCATGTGCCTCACGAGAATCCACGATAAACCGGCAATTTGAAAATGTTTCCCGCCAAAACATTACGTCTGAGGATTATGACGTTCAAAATGTAACTTCCGGGTACAGTTTTTGGTCCCGGAAGTTCCAATATTGTACGAGACTTACAGGCCCTATACTGACCTCTCACTGATACTGACGATGCTTACTGAAATCCATGATAATTCTTAAACAAACCCTCGGGGAGTTTTGAATTTGATTTTATTTCGTAGTGCGACAGTGTTTTACCAGCAGGCTAGGCTCTTTGAGCCTCGTGCAGTTTAGTGGCGAACACTCCTTGACCCATCTTTCTAAATTACGTTTTGTTTTATTCTTTTCTTTTCAAGATTGTGGTCTTGGAGTTACTGGTCTACCTGTATTGGGTTTTATTTGTTTGTTTATTATACTTTAGGGAAACGGAATAGAGAAAGGGGGTGTTTGGGTACCACAAAACAGGTTAAACCCTACCGCTACCTGTTGCTGTATAGTGCCGGGACATGTTCAGCTTTCCCTAGTTCCTATCGTTGTCTATATTTGTCTTTTGTCATTTTATTGTTATTCTTGTATAGTTCCCTGATCAATTGCGGCATGTTATTGTAATGTTCAGCCATTGTAAGTGTTTCCTGTTATCTTTTCTTCAATAATTACAAAATTCATTTTCCACAATGTATAGTAAACAAGTTTTGTGTGAAGCGAGAAACGACAAATTCAGGACCACTATCATAGCATATTTTTTGTTTACTGCCTATTCAAGATCAAACATCGATAATGTTAATTGGGGAAATACTATTCATTTAAGAATTGAATGCAATATTTTGTAGTTTTATTGGAGTGTAAAAGGGTGGACCGAAGCACATTTAGAATGAAGCGCGCTAGCGCTTCATGTGAAAAATGTGCTATGGTCCACCCTTTTACACGACAATAAAACTACAAAATATTGCATTCAATACTTATAATTACATTCCGTAAATGGAATGCAAGTCTTCACGCTGGATAATGTAATGAATTCGTGGATGATGCACCATTTCCTAGTTTGGATTACTCCGCCGTCTTTGTTTACTTTTGTCGTTGTCAAGGAGTCACGTGCTGCTGTAGTTTTACTGACTGATAAAACACAGTTACGAATGCAATCGGAAGTACTCATAACCAATCAAATACGCGGATTTCGATACGAAGCAGAATGAATGTATTAATTATTTCATGTTGAAGAAGAAGACTTTTCCGCCATTATTCCATTTCTCTATTTTCCATATATTACTGATTCACCTACATAAACTTCATGCCTAAATCGTTTGCTGTATATTTACGAATTTGACGTTTGAAATCTAGCATATAGGACAAGCGTGATGATTTTGACTATCCAATTGTGAACTTACCCTTCTTTAGCAGCAACATACCTACCTCTCAATCCTATGGAGTGTACATTCCACAATTTATTTGTTACGTTCCAGCATGTAGTTTTGACAGTCATTTTTGAACAGAGAAAATTTGTTCCTTCGGCATTCTCTTGCAGTTGTTTCACTGAACCAGCACTCATCAAAATAGATTTTAAGTAATTGATCCACTTAAAATTACGATCACTTTGCTCATAAAGGTAAATTAAAAATTTACCTGACATTTTTTTTTTCATTGGAAATAAATTTGAGCCAAAATAATACATCTTCAATTTGATATGTACTTCCACAGGAAATCGCAATAGTCATAGGCCATAAAACATTTTATTCTATTATCCGAATAGGGCTTCCAAATACTTCGTTTTCTTTTATTATAAAATATATCAACATATTTTGTATGTTTCACTTCTGAGCACAATATGATATAAATAAGTAAAAAAAAATAACTATGAATATAATTTGGCAAAATTCACACAGACTGATTTCCATTTGGTCGTTTAAGGAAATTTACAAAAAGCTAAATTTTGATTGAACTTTTAAAGTCTTTTTTCAAATGAGATTTCAGATTAAAAATATAAGAAGTGCATTAATTAATTCACTTCTCGAGAGTTAATGAATGAATAAATATTTATTGTGTAAAGCAAAGCATAGCATAGCAAAATGACTTGAAAGGCAATTATGTCAGAAAACAATCAAAAAAATAAATAGTTACAAAAAAAAGACAGATTTTCAACCATAAACATTGACACACATGATGGTTATTGTTGTGATAAGTCGCTTGTAAATCGAAAAATGTCTGAAACGTTCAAATGCTCTGATACTGAAAAAAAGTCCGTGGTAGTTACAAAACTTCTATGATATTTAAAACGGAATTTTGTTGTTTTTTCCCAAAATTCCAACGATACGTTCGGCTTTTTAGTTGTATCAATATGGCTTCTTATCGCAAAAGAATGTCATTAAACTATCTGCGGTACAATGGATGAATTGTGAAACTAAGAGTGTTGACATTTTGTAATCTTTTATCTTCAGCATGTTGAAAGGACCACATATAATCATTTTCTTGACTGATGATCATCGCACACAGAGAATCTAATAAAAGGTACATTCATTTTATAAGCTTTATATTTGATCTACAAATGTAATTAATGAAATAGAAAAATATATAGACCTCAGCATGTTTCCGTAGATAATGATTTAAATAAGAATAACAATATTCAAATGACGAGTATTGAACATTTCAGAATATATATATTAAACGCGTCAAATAAAGATGACGATAGAAAACTAGACAATTATGTAATTTATGACTTTGTTATAAGTCGTTTTCGTGATTTATCAACCCAATATTCACCGAGCCGTAGTCGAGGTTCATATACATTTTTGAGGTTTGATAAATCACGATGGCGACTTATTACAAATTGTTTTATTACACGAATAAACTCGGACACTCTAAACTTCTTTAGTACAACAATATTTTTACTTGAAATATGTAAATTTCTCAAAGTTAACAAATATTTTTATTTTCACAAAAAGATAAAAAAAACAAAAATTGAATTCAATAACTGGCGAAATAAGAAATTCACAAATATATTTTATTCAGCTATTAAAACGAAACAAACAATCAGAACAATACAATTTGTCGTTGTTTCATTCTACTTTCGTTTCAAATTTTTAGGGTAAAACCATGCACTATCACATGCCGCATGACCGCTAAAAATTCCGCTTGACCGCTGTTGGTCTATTATTAGAATGTAAACCTAGAAGCGGAAATATCATGATTTAACATGACCTGAAAGTTACTTAAAGACCAATCAGAAAACAGGAAAAATCTATTCATATAATAAAACTGATTCATGCTTTTTATTTAGACAGACATATTTCAGAAAATACAATGAAATAAGATCTTCCAATACTATATACCAGTAAGAGATCAGTTCCCGTCCAACTGATTCGTGACTGAAAGCAGCGAAGCTACAATTAAAATGGCAAAATTGGACATTATGACATTTCATCCAATTCTGAAATCTTTGAATGTTCCCGCCTTTTTCAGTTTCCATGGTAACGATCATCGTTTTAAAGTCGTGTAAATCGACCTTCCTGTACACTTTCATAAAATTCTGAGCATTTTGTTTATATTTTTCTGGTTTTTACTGTTCCATTGGCAACGGGCACCATTTTGAAAATTCTGAGTACAATATGCAGATTATCTATTTCTGTTCCAACTTTCGATCAAGTTTCAAACGTTACCGGAACCATATTCGAATTTATTCTGTATCATTTAATGCTTAATGTCAAATTAATATATTGATGCGCAGCAAAGAAACTTTGCGGAGAGTAAAAATGAAGGAATTGGCAGAAGTACAGAGAGCATTTTACCTGACACATCTTAGAGCAACTTCCAGACTGGACACTGTTTAAAAAATTCTTGTGGACAATAGGTGATTTGCTTATAACGACTTTGTTTCGGTTTTTACAATCTTCATTCAAAGGAAGTAATAAATCGAAATAAGGACCACGTTACACCGGACATGGGATCTGATTTACACTGGAAAGTCTTATATCGGCAACCTTGAGATAAAACACAAAACACATTAAATATCAAAGGTCATACAATTTTGATAAAGTTCACGAAAGATGAAGTTTTGAAAATGTGAAGAGAAAGCATTTTTTATATTTCACATGTTAAGTTTACGTTGGAAAACCCCGAGTTTGTCCGGTCCTTACATAAGCGGGTAATTCGCTAGATCAAATTCAGGACATCCGTTTTAATTAGAAAATGGACTACTTAACAGTGCATTTTATTAGAAAACTAAAAAAAAATTTTGAAGATTTGAGATTTTGTTTAAAAGTGTAGTGTTATTGAAAGCCAGGTTGCTGAGGGTACCAACCACCTACCCCCTGACATCTGGAATACTACCAGTTTTTGTACAAGGCGTCTGGAATACTCCCTAACAGAGAGGTGGCGTACGGAATACTATCTGGCGTATTTTACCCCTGTTTCTTAAAGACCTGAAATAAGTAACACTCAAATATCGAGGGGGTGAATATTGTTCACCTCTTGTTGAAGACCCTCGGGCGACATCAAGATGTAGACAGCCCTGTCCTTGATAAACTGGAGTTTTCTATGTATCGTGTGCGTTTTTGTCACATGTACATTCACTCCATATCCTTTCATTTTTCCTATTAAATGATACTTACTGTGTGCTGCCCAAGTGTTTTTACCTCCGTAACAATCCGTCATCCAACATAGCTACCAACATTAGTGCTTACCAAGTGATTTTACTTGCAGGAACCTCATACAAATTGGCTATCAGAAGGGAAGATTTTTTTTACATGGAAGATATGTGGAAAATACGTACAAAGACAACCTAGAGATCCACTGAATGCATTTTAAAAAAAGTACGACGTGAATGTTACTTATGTAGTCTTGACCAAGTGATTTCACTTAAATGCGTATTCTTCTTTTAACTTTTTGAACATTTTTGACTTTTTGGTCTTCCAAACGTTTAGATTTTACATATGGAAAAATCTTACCGTTTTGCTCATTTGCATATATCGCCATTTTTAGACAAAATGGAGTCAAAAAATCAAATACATTGTGAATAGAAATGAAACATTTTCATGAAGGACCCGGCCATTTTATAAAAATGTCAGTTTTACATGAATAAAGTATGCAGTTTATGTTTCCCTCCTTCACCACACATTCAAATGAATAAAATATCTTAAAAATTCAAGGTTCCCAGAAGGAAATAATATTTGAAGAGAAATGTGTAGTATTGCCTTTGTCAAGATATTGCAAGATGTCGATCTTCTGTGATTTGAAATTGAAATTGTCAAGTGATCTCAAGATGTAAACAATTTGTCATGAAAGAATATACAAGTGTTTAACAATAATGATTCAGTGATATACCTACTTACATCAACAGAAATGAAATAAAGGTTCCCACAAATGTTAAAAAATGCATGATTTTGATGAGGACCTTATGAAACTGTCCCAATTTTGCCAACATTTACACAGATTTCACATTTATTTCAAGAAATTCGCACCGGAAACTTTATTTATGCAGGTAAAATTAGAGTCGAATACGGTGAAAGAGATAATATTATCCGTATAACGTTGGTAATTGAAAAAGTGGATTCAGGCACTTCTCTGTGGTCACGTGGTATAACTGTTTATGCATATTCATAAATTTGCATAAAAAAGTAAGCCCAATTTTGCTATATGATCTGCACTGAAGAGACATAAGTTGTCGAAATGCGCATATGCAGAATTTAAATTCACAGTAATTTCGGCATTTAGTTATTTGTTCCCACTGGGTCGATGCCACTGCTGGTGGACTGTTAATCCCCGAGGGTATTCACCAGCCCAGTAGTCAGTACTTCGGTGCTGACCCGAAAGCCGATTCTATTTGGAAACTTACAATATCTATTTTTTGTAAATTTTGTTGAAAACTAAGGAGCATCTCCCTCATGCAAAGCTCCGTCCATGGCTGATTTTGGCTTTACATTTAGACCATTTTTGGTTATTTGTTCTCTATCAATTTTTTAACATCTTTGACTTTTTGGTCTTCCAAACGTTTAGATTTTATCTGCACTGAAGAGACATAAGTTGTCGAAATGCGCATATGCAGAATTTAAATTCACAGTAATTTCGATATAAAGTTATTTATTACCACTGGATCGATGCCACTGCTGGTGGAATGTTAGTCTCCGAGGGTATTCACCAGCCCAGTAGTCAGTACTTCGGTGCTGACCCGAAAGCCGATTCTATTTGGAAACTTACAATATCTAATTTTTGTAAATTTTGTTGAAAACTAAGGAGCATCTCCCTAATGCAAAGCTCTGTCCTTAGCTGATTTTGGCTTTACATTTAGATCATTTTTGGTTATTTGTTCTCCATCCGTTTTTGAACATCTTTGACTTTTTGGTCTTCCTAACGTTTAGATTTTATCTGCACTAAAGAGACATAAGTTGTCGAAATGCGCATATGCAGAATTTGAATTCACAGTAATTTCGGTATTTAGTTAGTTAACATAGCCACCATCTGGGAACTTGATTTAAAATTTGGCTCTATTGCAAGTGTCTGCAATATCATATTGTATTTGATGCAATATGTTCATTTCTCTGTAACTATGTTTTAGAGAATAAAGATATATTGTATTGCATGTAAACATCTTTAAAACGTGACATGGACATTGAATTCAATGGAAACACATTCAAAGATCTTCTCTGAAACCACATTGGCCAGTTGTAACCTAAATGAATCACCATAGTCATTTGGTAGTTTCCTTTTTAAGTTAAGCACAGTAGGTTGACATCAAATCGAAGATGGCCGCCAAAGAAAATTGTTTAACATCGGACCCTAAGGAAAACACAATTAAACATTCTTTTTGTTCTTATGAAACACTTAAGCTTGTACTCATTAAAACCGAACCAATCCCTAATGGTCCATGGATGGTTCCTTCGTAACACACTTCTTACAAGACTGCACGTTATTAAAGATAGCCGCCAGTGAGGGGAATAATTAAATATTGGAACACTGTCAAAAGATCTTCTCTTCTGCAATAATTCGAACAGTTTGAAATAAGCTGTGCCAATAGTTCTTTTTAAAAAGTGTGCCATGAAGATATGTCCCTGTAAACCAGGGCCATCAGTGATAAAAAGGGTAAATATTGGAACCTTTAACATAAAGGTTCCTCAACATAGTTTGAACATTTTTAACATAGAGGTTAATTGGACTGTCTATAGTGGCCATGGTTCAGGTGAGCGATACAGGCCCTATAAAGTTTCTTGTCAGAAGTTCAAGTGCAGCTACTAGCTAATAATAAGGGACCGACCATTTAACTTGAAGGGGGGGGGGGGGCTATGGTTTTTTTCTAAAAACATATTTTGGATCTGATTTTATGTGAAAAAAATATTTTGGCTGCCAAAAGGATGAAAACAAATTTTCTGAATGAAGCTTTCTGCCCCAAAAAATAATGTTAATTTTGAAAAAAAATATTTTGTTGATACGCGTGCAAAAAATAAATAATTTCTGTCCAGAAAAAAAAACCATAACCCCCCTTCAGGTTAAATGGTCGGTCCCTAAAGGTATTTCTACCTCATCATGCAATTAGCAGGCTCTTTCTTAAAGTGCAACTTACCGAAATGCTTGCCATAACTTTTGTTAATTATATGTATTTTATCAATACCAAGGAAGAAATCTATATGCTATATTGTACAACAGGTACTGATACAACTCATAATGGTGACCATATAATTTTCAGAGTTTTGATTACAATAAACTAAAAAGGATATAAAGTAAATGCACATGACACAAAGTCTCCACAAATACATGGTAGAACCAAGCAATAAAACACTTCAACTTGAAGTCACCATGGGGCATTCAATAATGAGCGCTGTTCAAACCTCTTTGTAAGTAACAAAAATATCGAAGTGACTGTTAATTTATTTTCTTAATATGCGCATTCTCTACAAATACATGGTAGAACCAAGCAATAAAACACTTCAACTTGAAGTCACCATGGGGCATTCAATAATGAGCGCTGTTCAGGCCTCTTTGTAAGTAACAAAAATATCCAAGTGACTGTTTATTTATATTCTTCATATGCGCATTTTGACAACTTATCTCTCATCAGTGCAGATCAAATCAAAACATTTGGACGGACGTCCAATAACCGAAAGACATGTTAAAGCTGATAGAGAACAAATAATCAAACAAATCTAAATGGAAAAGCCAAATTTCAGCTAAGGATAAAGCTATGCATGAGGGAGATAAATCATACTCCTTAGTATTAAACACAATTTTGATATAAGTTATAAGTCGAATCAGTATTTCTAAAGAGGTGTGTTTATCATTAGTTCTTAAGGATGGTCACTCCTCAAGTTCATTATATCAAGGATTTAAAATTATTATTCTTATTTATTAGAATATGGATCATACATCATTTTAAGCCAAAAATACTTATAGGTCCGTGTGGTAGTTTTTGAGATTTAAACATCTGAAATTTTGGCGGGAAACAGAACTTCTCTAGACTTTTCATTCACTTTGCATTAAGGTAATCAACCATTGACATTCGATGAAGGTATATCAAGAAATTCATCAAATTTTGTCAGAAGTCTATTGGAGATGTATACTATCATATTTTGAAAAGAAAAGTGGGGGTCAGTGTGTAAAATTTTCTAATGCATAAAACTAGAGAATTCCGAAAGTCAGAGACAGTTTCAAAAACCTGAGGAGTGACCATCCTTAAAAGTGGAAGGAAGTCTTCGAAACTCAACTGGTCTTCCATTTGAATCGTTTATCACATTTGTATCATCTTACCACTGAGAAAAGAGAAAATTGTTTACATTTATTTCTGTTGAGTCTTATATTGATGAGCCAAATTTGACAGTATATGACATTCTTGTAAACAATCCGACAGTATCAGAACATTTGCGTTGAAAATTTCTTAACCTGTACTTGAATATTTACAAAAAACTTAAGAGCTGCAAGGATAGTCAGTGGTGCAAAAAATTCAAGAACAAAATGTAATGTCAAAGTCGGGCTTTATGAAGATGCTAAATGGGAAACAAGAAGAAAGTATTAATAAATCAAGAATAGTTACACCATCACTCTCTAGAATTTTTAATTGATATTGTCCATCAATAACTATTGAGGTCCAGTGGCTTTTGAGGACTATAAGTTTTGTAATAATTTTTCATCGCACAAAGGAGAGATGAACCACTCCTTTAAGCTAAGTTTGCGAATATCATACCAACCGAAAGAATTGAAGTGGAGAGTGGATGTACAATCATTCTAGAATAATGGCTGTCCGAAACTATAGTGATCTCAGTGCTGATACCCTGGGCATAATTTTCCTTGACACTTTGGAAATCAAATTACGGATAGTCACTATTTTTACTTAAAAAAAATTCAAGGTACATTGTATATACATGTAATTGTTAGGTAGTTTTCTAAAAAATAAGTGGTCTTTGAGACTTTCAGGAAATTTATAAAACTTGGAATCAAAATATTTTGGAAATCGGTGAAAATGTTTGTAGTCTTAGTCTATGTTTTCAATGTTCAATGGCCTGGAAATTAACGAAAATTAGAATTTAATATTTTCACAGTATAGGAACCTGTGCGCCTAAAATATTAAAATATATGTCTTACGGTTCTATCTGTAGGCTGTAGAACGTTTTTCGTAGAAAATCCACTTCAACAGAGTATGCCAGATAAGTTTTTCATGTTTTATTGTTAAAAATGAAATATTTCGTGTACGAAAAGGGGTTTATTATTCATCTAATATACTGTCAAATATGTCTTTATCCGTAATTGTGAATAAGTTATCACGTGAAAGCTGATTTCTTGTAATTAATGCCAATACATTGCGTTACAAAATGTATTTTTTCTCCGTTTTACACGAAAAGCTAAACTTACATTGCTCACACTTCTTGGGGCAACTATAAAAGATAATTATTACTTTCATGCCAAATTTCAACATCATTTGTAGCTGCATTGCCAAGGAAATCGTTGTTTTAAAAAATGAATTATGTAGGCTGTTTAAAGTAACTTTTATCACAGACTGTAAGTCTTACTTACGGTTGTTTTGTATGCTGTTTAACGAATATTTGACTACCTAATATATGAAAAACACGGTAAAAAGTGAAATTTCAACTGTTTGCGATAGTCAGTAAAGGGATATGGAGCACATGAGACAAAGTCTCTACAAATACATGGCAAAAACAAGCTATGGAACAACGCTTTTATTGTTGTTCTTGACCTTGCGAGTTAGGGATGAGTTTCGTGAATAAAATATTGTATTATGATATAGCGATACAACGCAGGCGTATCGTGATACATATCGATACGTATCGTCTTCTGATTTCTCAATTTCATTACATTTTAAATCTTCTTCATTTTAATATTTTATGTGATAAAATAGTAAGATATTCTTAAGTAGACAAGAGTGTTTATTTTCACGTAGCTAAATACGTTAATTTTGTTTTTCCTTTATATGACTTTTTCATACCAAAAACCAGTAAATTTCAAGCATTTAGCTGGTACTGATTCTGAAATCTTAGCAGAAATCGAGGACGATAAGTATCGATACGCTGGATTCCGTACAGATGTACAGAGTTTTTTGAAAAATATCGCGATATATCGATATACCGGTGTATCTTTACACCACTATTGCGAGTCTGTTTCGGCAGAATGTTTCCGGTAATTCATCTCTCCGTGTGTATCTTTTAATCTGTAAATAATTTGAAGATATAACACTTTGTCTTCCGCTATTTTGAACATGTTTTTAAAGAATACAACAATTTTGACCTTCCCCTTATTCATTTTACTTTTAGAAATCATATTGAAATTGTCCTGAGATATATCGATCATCGCCTCTGAAACTGCTGGAGCAAACTGTAATAAGATGGCGTATGCAAGGTCTTTCACAATTTACTGATTTCTTTTCAATATATTCACAAACCTGGCTCTCACTGCAGATTTTACCCTTTGAGATTATCTTGATCTACCAAAAAATGCGCTGGCTGACCAAACTTCACAGGTCAGTTGTATGGAAGGTATGTAGTTTGGTTCATCTCCTGCTACAAACACCCAAGACCACCAGACGAAAGGAAATTACAGAAAGGGCAACCGATATGGTACAAGCATTTTGTAATATTGTCTAAAGAGGTCTATAGACAATTGAATTCCTATCAATAAGCAGTGTATTCTATTATTAGCATGAATTGATTCCGTTACTTTTGTAAGACTATGCAGGTTTATACAAGTGTACTTTACTACAAGAAAGAGAATTAATTTAACATGTTAAATCACCGGCGGATCCAGCTTCCGAAAAGGGGGATCCCAATGCGTTTCCAGAAAAAAAGGGTTTCAGACCATTTTTTTTTTGGTCAGTTTTGCGTAAATTTTGCACGAGATTTAAACTTTTTTCCTTGAAAGGCTGAGGGTTCCAAGGGTTGGATCCGCCAATGTCACTAAATGGAACGCCATCAAAATTATCCGATAGATTAAAGTATTTACAGCACTTTCATAACTTGTTAAGAACAGAAACAAATAAGTCTGCAGTGTTCAACAGATGAGCTTAACTAAGACAAAACAGATCAAATTCCTACCCTTGATTTTTTTTGTAAGATTTGGTTTTTATTATTGATGATCAGTTTAAAGAGGTGGGGTCACTTACTCGTGATTTTATTTTCTTCAGCATACCAGTTTTGTGAATGTATTAAATCTTTGCCAAAATTGTGTTATCAGGTCATCCGTTATAAGATAAGAAAATCAATTCAAATGCATTTTCATACTTTTAAATGAAAGAATCAGCCACTGAATTTGCCATTTCATTGCAATTTTGACAGATTTCGGCAATTTTTGTTAAAATTCGTTGTATATTACATACAGAACCAAATTATACTAACAGAAGGGCAAATCTTCATACACTCGCAAAAAAAAACTGTTTTGGTTCTCGGTGTCCTTCAAGTACTGTAAAATGGCTTAAATATAGAGAAAATGTTATTTACAGCCATATTCGGCTGCTTACATGTAAAAAAAACATACACGCGTGGCATATATTAATTTTACCCATTGGAAGTACAAACACCAGAGACTACCTTACACGATTTTACGACAACATGTGAGATTATTCTGAAAATATCCCAAGTTATGAACAAAAGTCACGGCTTTATGGCCCTATTTCTTTATTTTAAATGTAATCTAATACAGTCTATTAGGCCTAAGTTATAATCCAAAGTTATATATCCTGCCATTTTTTTCGTGTTTTTTTTTCAAATGTGTTTGGATATTTCTTTTTCGCGTGCTTCTATGATGTAGTGAAATATTTCTTCGAAACTTTCATTCACAAAGTAACAGAAATGTCTGCTGACACGGTCCATTTTATTACAAAAGTAACATATAACACTTCAAGTTGCAAAAACATAATAAAATTGCATGGTACGGCTAAATACTGCTCATTTCAATAAAAATGATACGTCAGTCAGCCTACAACTGTTTTCTTGATAAGACAGTAAACAGACTTACAGTACTACCGTAGACAGTATACAGTCGGCAATTTTTTTTAAATGAAATTTTCGTTATCAAAAAGAAAGTGCATATGGTTATCTGGCTTTGTATGTGCAGCTAATGAAACAATATACTTACTATATAAATATAAAGACAGGTACGCATACATAAGCAAAGAAATAGCTCTATTTCTGTTTTATGACTGTTTGTTTCACGTTTGATTATTGATTTTTGAATTTGAAATCAACAGGCTACTTGTAAATGACATCATCTTCGGATACATTAATCATTCATACACGTTGGGCGAACTTTACAAACTTAAAAAAATTCCTAAGTCATTGACAATATGTAAAAAACTTACCGGACATGTATGTTGTTTCACATGTTTACCTGTAAAAACGTTCTACAGCCTACAGATTGAACCGTAAGACAGATATTTCAGGCGCACAGGTTCCTATACTGTGATTTTTGGAATTCAATTAGTGAAAAGGTTTGTTCTTATCGAAACAAATTCCAAAAGTATGGTTGCTATGTAGAATTTAAAGAAAATGAATAAAATGAAATAAAAATAAGTCGCCTTTGAGGCTAGTATGAAACTTACCAAAATTGGATTCGTATATATTTGAAATCCAATTGCTGAAAAAGTTTGTCCTAATTCTAAAAGTGTGGTTGTTAGGTACGCGTACAGAATACTGTTACATTAGGTATGAAAAAGAAAAGAAATGGGGTAAATGTCAAGGAGACAACATCCCATATCCAGGTTAAAACGACCCAAAACAAAGCATCTAGGGGTCACCGTACGGTCTTCAACACAGTGAGAACCTCACACCATATAGCAAGCCCTAAATGGCCCCAAAAAGGGTAAAAAGTGAATAAATCAATGGAAACAAACCACATCCAATAACCCAAATATCGTATTTAATACGGCGTATTAAAACCCCGGCGTACGAAATACGACTTAAAAATGGTCGGAATCCGGCGTACGAAAAGGGGGTCGGTACGCTCGTTGCTACATGTTAAGTTCTACATAGAAACATGCTCATTTACTGCTTTGAAAAAGAGGCTCTATTCAATGAATTATCAGAAAGAGCTTCTATATGTAAAATTTTGCACCAATTAAGTGATTCCAAGCTATAGTATCACTTGCGGATTTCAGGAATTAGTTCTGACTGAAACCATTGAACAAAACTAAAAACAAAAAAAAAGAACAAAAAAAAAAAAAACCCAAAAAAAACGGAATTTACTACCGATGGCTATTTAGTCAACAAGTATTTCTTCATTGCAGATAAAATCAGATTATTTTGAAGACCATAAACCCAAAAATATTTGAAAATCGAGAATAAATAACCAATATGATCTTAACAGGAAGCCAAAATTAGCTGAGCATGAGGGAGATACACCTTAGTTTTCATCAATTTAACTAAAATTTAGATATTTCAAGTTTCCCAGATGACCAAATATCTTTCTTTTACAATTAAAGTTAGATTGGACTTTACTGTCGGAATTCACTTGGCAGGTACTTTATTAGAGGCACGAAATTCTTACTCAACCGGTGCATCTGATCTCACCTGATAGGGTCGGCATTTTTCATCTGTGCTTTTTTCTTCTTTTTTTTTGACTGACGGTTTTGTTCTCACATACTTTCCAAATGAGATTAGCTTTCAGGTCAACACGTAACTTTTGCCAAACTGGGCTTGTGAATGGCCTAGGAGAAAAACACTCTGCAGATGTCAGTGGGTATAATAAACGTGTCTTCAATGCAGATAAAATCAAAATCAGGAAACTTTTTAAAGAAAGGATGAGTGGCAGTAAGACCCATTTTTGGCCCAAGATTTACCATGAAACTAAAACTATACAAACAGATGTCTTATGTTCCTGAAACATTGAACAAATATAGGGCTTTATGAAAATGATAAAGCTTTTTTCCATATCAGTTTGATTCTCATGATAATCAGTTAACTCAAAAGCTATACTTTTGGAAATAGTCAGAATTTCATAGATATTTGCTGTGTTTTGCACATTTTTGTGCTTTGAAAAATATGGGCACATCTGAATAACAACTTCATATTTAGTCAAAATGTGTAAAATGGTGAAATACATCATTTCTGAAAGTTTGAAGTTGTTGATTGCATGTGCCCCATGTTCACTTAAAGAAAATTTGCTTTGAGAACATTCAAAATTGCAGATTTTCTGATTTTCTTTCAAAAAGACGGCTCCTTGTGATGTCACAATAACGTCAAAATGAAAGGAATTCGTATTATTATATGTTTTCTTTGTAGCCAGATGTAATAGTTAATATTTCCCATAAATATCACACTATTTTAAACAACTTGATTTTTTGGGCCAAATATGGGTCTTATTGCCACTCATCCTTTCCATTTAACCGGCCATTACATGTCCATATTTATTCTTTTCTTGTTGTAACCGATAGATCATTTCATTAAATGGCTATTTATTCCAACGAAGATTTTTGATAATTTGTTAATTTCGTTGCAAAAACTGATAATTATAACATGGTGCATGCAGACGAATATTATGCGTCGTTTTAAAATTGTAATACTTTTCAACTTAAAAGAATTAAAAAACTGAAATTAACACTTTTATATGTTTTCGCTTTTTCTGAATAAGCGGAAAACGAACCCTTAGTATAGATTATAAAAAAGAACTTTTTGCATTTGTTCCTCATTAGTCTGGAATGAGAAGGAAAAAATACAGGAACAGAACAAAAAGTAATTATTCAATGATGTTTAATTTTCTTAATCTAATATATCTGGAAATTACAAGTTTAATTTCTCATTATTGATGCAGTTAACTATCTTTTTGTACCGTCGTATTCTTTGAGTTCGAACTTTCAGTTTTTTTTTTCTTTTGAAGGACTTACATGGATAAAGGTTTCATTTCTATCAAACTTGAAATTACCTTTCGATTGTATCGCTGCAATCTCTGTAAATCAAGATTTCGTCTCAATTTTAGAGAAAAAAAAAAGAACCAAGCGAGTGAATCATACTTTTTATTGCAGGGTTGTGGTTGTTAGGATTGCTTCTTGCATATAATTTAACCAGGTAGGGGAATACATACCATGAGGCCATTAATTTAAGATGTAGAAAGGTGAAGTTTATTAATATGTGCACAAATCTTTCGAGTTCCTCCCGATTTATCATTTGACTTGCTAAAAAATATCTAACTAATAACAAACCTTTTCTTTTTTGATAATGGTCCCAGGAGCTTATGGGAGGCCAGTAAAGATAATTTTAAGAGAATGTGAATATCTCTTTCTCTATGAAAATGGATTTTTGAGGAGGTTAAATTGATATAATAAAAAATTCAGAGAAGGTTTTTTCATGCTATTTGTTCAAACATATTTCGAAAACATGGTTCCCCACATTAATTTTTTACTTGTTTTTGTGCCTTTCACATTGATCTTTCGTTAACAGTATCAAATCTTAACAGATTTTCTCGCATCATATGAAGAACAGATAGACAAAATTCATTTTGCACGATGTATACTAGTAGTTAAACAGCTGTGTGTGTAGCGAGAAACGGCTCATGCAGGACCACAATCAACAAGAAAATCTTCAATCTCTAAGTACCCGAAAGTCAAGTATTTTGAATGTAACCAGTTAACGGTATTATCTATTTTCTATTTTAGTTCCCTTTTTCTCTGATTTGAGGAATAGTTGTTTCCCGATTTCAAAATAAACCGGATTGCAGATAAATGCGAGTGTTTGTAAGAAATTAGAAAGTAATTTCATTAAAAAATATGACAGGTGAATGACGTTGTTTTTTACTTAACTCGTCTGAAATTTTTGTAGTTTTTACATTTGCAAGGCTTGACCTGAAATGGAAGTTGAAAAAAGTATTTGGTGCATTTTTTTCACAGTGTAAATAAATATAATGCTAAAATGAAATTATGGAAAAGCAAGGAGGTTTCTGAGCAAAAATATAATGATTTTAAGTGGATTTAAATATCATCAGAATACCAAAACATTAGGAGCAGACCTTAAAGAAGTGGACTTTAAGGACCTTAAAGAACCACTATTATCATTGCTTAATGCTGGGTATTTAGTAATAAAAATATATATATGACGTAGATCACATGGTATTGATTAGTATATAACCAAGAAGTATAAGATCACTAATTACTTTAACATGGAATTGTCAGTGGACAAGAAGACAGTATGGGAATCACGGAAAATAAAACTGCGAGCATTAACTGTTCTGTTATTAACTGCTCTGTTAATATTAACACATTAATCGCAGCTGATGAGACTATTGCAGCAAATCTACCTATAGAAATAATCTCCGTGATAGGATGTTTACTACTTGTTAGCATCATCATATCTTTTGCTATACTTGTTGTAGCAGGAAGAAAAGGAAAAGGCAATTTCTTTAAGTGGAAGATTTTTGAAAGATTTACGGTATACAATGTTCTTAGCGACCTTTTATTATATACATTTGCGTTGATATTAAATGTCAAATGGGGGCTACAAGGACAGGCTCCCACAGGTATTCTTTGTACAATCACCGGAATGTCACTTGCATTGCTCGCAATATCTCAAACCGTCCTGGCTACAATTACAGCTGTGTTTGTATTCGCCTTAGTGGTTTATAATCATCAGCTTACCATTGGCAAATATGACTGGATACTGTACTTGACAATTTTTGTTTTGCCTTTGATTGGGTTGTTAGCAATTGCTGTTTTGAATGAAAACCAACATAACTGGCAGTTGTAAGTATATTGAAGTATTTAATGTAATGAATATGACACAAAGAACTTATATAAAGTAAGTGAGAACCGAACCGTCAGTCAAGGAACGAACAAACTATGGACAAAGGCAACATCGGAAACACTAAGAAACAAGGACACCACTTATATGTTGAATTCTACATGTAGGGAATAAATTCAAAAAGCAAACTCAGTCTGCATTTAAGCATTTTTCAATTTCTAACGTGTCTTTGTGCTATCTTCAGGCTAAAGTACGACATACGTAAAGGAGTATGAGTGTCAGATTATAGAAGCTTTCGATATAGTCGGGTTTTATCCATTTACACAGGGTTAAAATTTTTGGCACAATGATAATTTTTTCTTGGTCATAGGTCACTTTAAGGTAATAGGTACGTAAATCGGAAGGTTTCCGGATTTCGATGAAATTTTACAGTCAAGTACATCAAATAAAGTTGAATTCCAAAGTGAAATAAAATCGGTTTAGCTTTTTTAATTTTTTAAATATTACCGATTGAAAAATAAACCAGTTATGTCGTTTTCACATATATATAGAATCTATGCAAAGCATACAGAAAAATTATATAATAATTTTCTTTGAATTGCGCTTGATGAACACGTATTCTACAATCTTTCTGCAAAAAGGAAACGTTTCAAACAATGAATTCTCGTTTCAATGATGTAAATTTTATATAGGGTCACCGATTTCGTTTCGCCGGTAGAAAAAGTTGAACATAGAATAGGCATGCCAAAAATGGATTTTTCGATAAAACCCGCCGTCAAAATAGCGACGTCGTCGATAAAAGTTATGATTTGAGGCGTGATTTGAAAGATCTATACCACGAAAACGAACTCGGTGACCATAAAAAAAAATTATATCAATAAAACAGAAATTTCTTAAGCAACATAATATCAGTTTTTCAGAAAAATTGTAGGATACAGTTTGAAACGACGATAATTTAAAGTGAAAATTCAAATTATTTTGCGTTCATTGTAAAAGCAAATGTATAACGTTCACCAATAGAGGCGCTTATTTACGTTCCTCTCACCTTAAAATGCATAAAATATATATATATATATATAGACAGTGCATAAAATTTTATCAACTTTCAATTATATTTTTTATACATTTATACGGCACATTAACAGCTTACGCAAATTGATTGAAAACTCTAGATAGAAATGTTTCCCGCAAAAATTTTAAAGTCTTATAATTAAAAAAATTCTTACATGGATTTTCATTTTTTTTTGTTTGCTTCAGTTGTTCCATTAGCAGTGCTCTTCAAAACAAAAGGCCAGTGTTTTTATTCTAATCACAAAGTTTCTGACACTCATACTCCCTTAGGAATGACTAAAGCTAAACAAGTTATACGTAGAGTGCTTCGTCATGAAGAAGTTTCACGTTAATAAAAAGTCAGGAAAATATTTTTGAATAAAAAAAGTTATCTTTAATGACTTTTTCATATGCAAATAATAACTAAAATCTAATGTTTTAATGAGCGCTGGGTATCGGGTGCTATTTGTCAATAACTTGCCATTTATTCAACTATTAACCAAAATCTATATCTAACAAAATACTTAAGCTTCCAAGTGGTTATCAAGAGATGGAATCCATACATTCTTAATTTGCTACATTGTATTTGCAATTTTAGTTTACGCCCTAAAAGATCGACAACTGCTACATTCATATCACATCTTAAAAAATAAAATACTTCTGTTTTAACACAGAATTTTAAGAAAAATTAATACAGGTAGCCACCCCAGGGGTATGGTATGAATAAGAAATTGTAAGAATATGTTGAGAATTGAAAGCATTATTTAGAAGTTTCAGTTTGGTATAAAAGTGTTGACCGTAGCACATTTTTAATGAAGCGCAGAAGCATATTTAAAATGTGCATCCCGTCAACACTTCTAAATCCCTATGAAACTTTAAAGTAATGCATTCCATTTTAAAACCACTTTTAACCAAATTATTAAAAAGAAAGTACATCACGTACATTGGGATTCTATTTGACAAATGTGTTTCATTGGAATTGCAACTTCACATTGAAATATCACGTGACAGATATTCACCTATGAAATTCACGAAAGTTAAATGAATATACATAACAGTTACTGTCCTTTGTTGTAATTGACTTTTGGAAAAATATATATACAACGATCCGATAATGTTCACTTTATATTTGTGACATATTTCAGAAGAAAGAAATTAAAATATTATTTTTACAAGCAGTACTACACTTCTATTCGACTAGGTTAAAAAGAGAAAATAATATTTATTTTTTCTATTACTAAACTGGAAATGTAAAATGGGCTTGAATTTTATTCTTTGCCAAACTTATGTTTTGTATATATGGAATATAGGACATTTTGTTTTTGATACGACTTTATCACGGCCATTATCAAGTGAGCCCGTTAGGGTGAGCTTGATGTGTTACGCCGTGATAAAGTCCTATATTTCTTTTATCGGTAATTCACAAAATGATAAATAAAACTTCATAATAAATAGAAATAAGCTGAAATTTATATTTTGTATATTGCAATAATTTACATGCATTCTTCATTCAACGTATTGCGTGTATGAACACAAAGTTAGTGCCAAAACATGACATCAGCATAGCAACCCGCACGTGACTTCTTCACAGTGACCGATATTTTCGTGATAGTGTCCAGTTCATAGATACTAAGAATATCAGTCTCTGTTGATCAAAGGAAACTCATACAAATTACCGATTAATGATATTGGAATGATAATTTCGACTCTATATAGTGGGTATGAGATCAATAGAGATCCGGATATTCTGGTAAAATTATGACGAAGTGTCTACTTTAAGCAAAGCTTGTAATAGTATACATTCCGTCTTTTTCTCAATTTCCAAGGGTTTAAATTAGTAATCATTTATGCAGAAAATACATTGACAGTAACTTCGGTATTTTCTGATTAAGTACCCATGGGCCGATGCCTCTACTGGTGGACTAATACATGTAGTCTCCGACGGTATTTACCAACCCAGTAGTCAGTACTTCGGTGCTGACGGTTAAACCGATTTTATAGAAACTCGAAATATCCAAATTTTACCACATTTGTTTAAAACTAAGGAGTATCTCCCTCATGCATAGCTCTGTCCTTGGCTAAATTTTGGCCTTTCTCTTTAGGTCCGTTTTGTTATTTGTTTTCTGGCAGCGAATACTAGTTTTTGGTAAATGGAGTTTCAAATGTTTGGTTTTATCTGCACTGCTGAGACATAAGTGTTCGAAATGCGTATATGCCGAAAATAAATTGACAGTAACTTCCGTATTTTGTTATTCTTTAGATATATTTAATTTGCTTTTATACATTTATTCACCACATATATCAATATTTATTATATTTTTTTTCAGTTGCAATCTACGACAGAATAGCGGTTTCTCATCTTGGCACCTCGGGATAGCACCTGTCATGGTCATGGGTTTATTTGCCGTTATAACAATCCTATACTGTATGTTATTTGTTACAGTATGGTGGAGAAGGAGGCAGGTAGCCACTGTACTACAAAACTCAGCTATAAACACAACTCGCTTAGCTGTTAAATTATCCATGTATGTTATTGCTCATCTCATTCAGTTTGTGATGACCGCAGTTGAAGCAATGCTCCATGACCCACCGGTCGAAATCTATCGAGCTGCATTATTCTGTACTGCATTAGGTGGTATATTTAACGGCATTGTGTATTTCACAGTGCGAAGAAAATAGACGTCTGTAGAAGATGGTTGTGCGTTTGAAGTTACTTAGAGACATTCATTGTCTTCACCACACTATCATACTTACATAACTCAAAAACTTGAATTTCACTAGTGCTTTGTGTATTTGCATCTGTATCGTTGATGTTTTTAACCCGATTTTTGAAATTTGAATATATACAAACATAACATGCCAAAGGGGTATCTCATAAATCCTTAGTTTAAAAATTATATCGGTTAAGGGATCACACAGAGACCAAAGAAATAAGAACAACAAAATGAATAATCAGAAATGAGTCCTAAACTAAATGTATGTAAATTATTCCATATTCTTAAAATTTGAATTCAAATGTTTAAAATTAATTAAAAAAATACATCTCGATTCAAAAGAAAACATATACATCTCATTTTCTATCATTAGAGTATTTCATACTTGAAAAATTTCGATTACATTTATTTCTCAGCTAAAACTTGCATATTCTGCTGGTAATTCAGTCCTCGTCCCGATGTTTTACATTTCCGCAAATTGGCATTACGTTTCCGGAAGACATATTTACCTTTCAGGAAAAAATATATATAACTCCCCCCCCCCCAAAAAAAAAAAAAAATTTCCGCCAAGGAAATATTTTACCAATTTAGAAATATTTTGTTCCATTAAACCATTTAACAATAAAATCCAGAGAAATCCATATCCCGCCAAATGTTTAATGTCCTCTATCTCTGTTAAAAGCACACGGATCTATTCATTAAGTCTGCAATGCTTAATCAATTTAAACATGTTAAATAGGGTTCAAAAATTCTGGATATAAACAACATCAGAAGTGAGCCTCCTTAAACAAGACACAATAGGAAAACAAGACAAACAGAAGTGTAAGTGCAAATGAGTGTATTAACAAAATTACCGAACAGAATTATCAAGAGCCGAAATCCAAAGGTCAAAAAGTCAAAGGAGGTGCAAACCTACTGGAGAATTATCAACCACAATGGTCTTGACTTGGTAAATACATTTCAAAAGAATTTTATGGCGCGCCAAACAGGTAGTGTTCGGAAGCAACTTAACACCAATGCTATTGAAAGGTCTTAGACATCCCAGTACTAAGTAAAAAATTAATCGTGCATCACAGTTCGGACCGACACTTCAATTTTTTTCACAAGGGATTGACATGCAAGTACAACAAAGCAAACAATTGAATAACGAGACTTCTAAATAAAATTTTGTACACAATATTGTGACCCCTCTCAAAACAAGATTACAAGAAATAACTAGAGAACATAAGTGTATACAAGTATAATCAAAAGATAATTTTTGATGTTCAAGAAATGTATGCGTTATGTTTTTATTTTGATATTTGTTGTTTTTCCTTCAGAGTTTTAAATAAAAAAATTACAATATGAAAAGTTTTTTTTTTGTATTTCAGTTTTAGTTTAATACTATTTGTGTAGTTATTTTCGTGAAGCTCCGGGGGTCCAATTGTCTAGTAATAAGTGGTTTGATGACAGTCTACAGATATTAATTCAGTGCACTTGAGTTTTCTTTTTAAATTAACTTTTCGTTATGTTTTTCTGATGCATATTATAACAGGTCTTTGACTTCTTAGTGTTTGAGATGAATATATTCAACCTACACAAACGAAGTTACCACCGGTGCCGGTCAGATTGCTAATTTTTTTTGTTATCCATTAATGTTCTTTTTTTCCCGATGCAAAAAAAAAGTATCAAAACGTATTTGAAATTGGTGGTTTTCTAAAATATTCAAGTAGACTGTTTTCACAAATGAGGAATTTGAAATAATGCCCATGATGACAGAACTTCGTAAAATAATAAAAGTTATGTATGAAGCATTTGTAAGAGATTTAGAATACATCGACAAACAAATAGGGAGGCAATAATGCAGAGAAAAATGAGAAAAACCATCATCCCCTCCAAAAAAAAAAAAAAAAAAAGAATGACACAGCAAGTTATCTGTAACACAAATAGAGTCAAAATGAAAATGACGGAACAAATAAACAAACGTTAACAAGAACACTATAAAATTAAAATTTTGCAGCTCTTCCATCAAAAACAAAGTACTGCGGTAGAATAAGCATGATCTGCTCCATGCATTGCACGCGTCACATGGCTGGCTAAAATATGCTATGAAAAATCTGTTGGACAAAACCATTTAAAATCTCTGATATATGTTACCTCCCTTTTCTTCAAAGAGTGTTTAGATGAAAGTTTGAAAAGCATCTATTAATCTATTAATTAATATACAGGCAATTACAAGAACAAATTTGTACTATAAGCATAATCGACGAAGACAAAATTAAAATTCAACAGAACACCACTCAGAAAACAAAAGTACTGACAATTGGACCCCGCTGAAAACCATGAGTATGAAGATTGATATGTTGGAATTTATAAAGATAGTGTTTATGAATAAATAATTAGAAACATCATCAGCGAAGGTAATGCTAAAACATCAAAACAACTAAAAGGCTAAATATAAAATGTACAATAAACGGTGAAATTGATAGAAATGAGGCCAAACTTTAAAAGCACACACTCCTTATCAATAGCAATAAAAAATAGACACGAATTTAAGACAAATGAGGTAAGTGTGATATCTGATTTTGATCGGGAGCTCCGGTGCTATGAGCCATCTTTAATATACTGAGGTATGATCAAACTGAGCACTCTGTGACCTATTTTCTAAATAACGTCTTTTTCTATTCTTTTCTTTTCAAGACAGTTGTCCTTCGATAAGTAGTCTACCTGTATAGGGTGTTTTGTATTCGTGATTCGTATGGTTTTTTTTTACTATAGGGAAACGGGACAGTGAAAGGGGAGGTTTTATACCCAGAAACTGGTTAAACCCTACACCAAACCTTTGCTACTTCCAGTGCAAAATACTGATATCCCGAGTTTGTCTCTTGTCTTTTATTTGTGTTTTACAAGGGCAATTCGCTTGTAGATGTTTGCATGTGATTGCAATTTTCGGCAATTGTAGGTGTTTAGTGTAATCATTTCTTTATCATTGCCGGTTTATAATGAGATACTTAACTCGGAATTACGAGAAAAATTGTGTGTTATCTCGTAATTATGAGAAATTTCTCGTTACTATGATTATTATCTCGTCATTACAAGAAAACTATCGCGTTATAACGAGAAAGCTATCTCGTAATTACGAGATAAATTATATTTTATCTCATATATATGAGAAAACTAGCTCGTATAATGAGATAATTTTCTCCTAATATCGCGATAGTTTTCTCGTTATTACGAGATAAGATATGCTTTACTTTTATCGTAATCATACGATATTTATCTCTTATTACAAGATAACTATTTTGTAATTACGAGATGGTGTTCTCGTAGTTACACAATAAGATATAATTTATCTCGTAAGTACGAGGTTTTTTTTCATGAACCTAGGCTTTCGTACGTAATAGTATGAGAGTTTATGAAAACTTAAATTAACCTCAATATCTGTATTCATTTGTAAAATAATCACTACTTTCAAGACAGGTTCCCATTTTTAACTAACATTAAAAAGTAATTTAACTTTTCAAAGGGTTGTGAACAATTAATTTTTATTCACCTATCAAAATTAATTTCCTGAAGTATGTAACCAAGTCTATTACTAACTGTGTAGTGATAATTGAAATAAACATCACAATTTTTATTTGTTAAATTTAAAAATATACTCTTTATTCAGGGGCCGACTCCGACCTGCCGTTGGGTATGGCGTTTTCTCACCGTTCATTGAAGATCTTATGGTAGCTTTGAGTTGTTATTACTCCCCTTTGCGTCGTTGTCTCTTTGACACATTCCCCGTTTCCTTCTTTTTTCATTCTTGTTAAAGTTTGTAATGTTCTTTATTATTCATCTGAATCCTCAAATCCTTTATTTCACAAGAAGAAATACATCATTAAAACTTACTGTTCTAAATAATAGATAATTTTTTTATGAGAAGATAAGGTGCAGTCTGATTCAAACGCCCAGATTTTCCATATTAGAGTTTAAAATGAGTAATTAGATCACAGAAAGCCAAAAAGCTAAGGACATAGCTATGGAAAATGGAGATACTCCTTAGTTTTAACCAAAATTTCTTATGTTTAGTTATTGCAACTTTTCAAATAAAAAAAATCGGCTTTCGATTTTTGTTACCGATTCCTGAGAAAGATGAAAGCGATTTAAAATGAAATTTCTGTATATTTCCTATTCCTGTTTATTAGGATTCTATGAAACACCCAAGTAAACTACCTTTATACCTTTTTGTAAACCACACGCTTCTTTGAAGTTAATAATGAAAATATCCTTTCTTTGACAAAAAATAGTCGCTTTCGAAGAGACATAGGTGTTAAAGTAAGGTGTGATTTTTCCTTTCACACAGATTTTGCCACAGAACAAAATTGCTGTCTAAAAATGCCTTGGTTTGAGTTTAATTTTTAAATTTTAGGTTTTTCCCCTTCCTCTCGTTTTTCTACAAAGCAAATCCATGTTTCTTGTTCGACGTGTTCACTTTCATTTCTATAAAACTAATTAGCAATACGGCAACATCCGGTATATCGACATTTGATTGATACATGTTTTGAATCATTTTCATTAATTAAGAAGGTTTTCGGTATATATCCGGATATGCTTTGCCATGTCCACTATTTGAAATAACGACAAAATATAATTTCGGACGTATAAGAAAATAAGTGTAGTCACTCGAAATAAGACCTCGGTCAGTTAGCTATACCTTGCTTTTATAGTATATCTTTTAAGGAGAAAGTAAATCATAGTTGAACATTTCCACTTTTAATTAAGTCTCCCAAACAAAATTTGGAGACTTATTGTTTTTGCACCGTTTCTTATTCATTATTTTCATTTTCCGCTTCTTCTTGCCATCATCTTGTCATACCAAATTCTCAAATACCACTTGCCGAATATGAAACAAACTTCAAAGGATGTTAGATCTCCTCCCTAAGAGGTGCATTCTTGTATTAAAATTTTCAAAATGACCACTATCTTTGGTCATTTTGACCTTTGAAACTAAATCTTATTATTGGGTTAACTCAGAAACTGTAGTTTAATTTGCTTTTTATAGTATCTAAAACAACACGAACAAGTTTAATTTAATTGTATTATAGTCAGCTTTCAGTAAACTAAATAATACAAAATAAGTAGATCTAGGTAGCTGACAGGGCATATATTTGTAGTTATGGGACGAGTTTGATACTTGTACGAATCCAAGGTGATAAATCTATATTCTTCTCTCTTATTCACCCTCGTTAAAGGAGCATACCTCAAAAATATGAGGCCCTTCTTACATTTTTATTGTTTTTAGATACATCTTTTTTTTCAATTCGTTCTCCATGCCAGACACCTACCTCCATCTACTTATTTTATTTTATTTTTACACCCTTAAGCTGTTTCCCATTTTTTTTATTTTTACTTGACAGTTAAGTTGCATAGGTTCACATCTAATTTAATTGGCATTTAATAAGGTCTAAACAAGATTCATTTGCATTCAACAGTGTCTAAAACAAGTTTCATTTAATAATACATCAAAAACTTTCACTCATTTGAACTAAAACAAATGTCATTTCGTTTTGTGTTCCCAATAAATAAGAAAGATTAAAGCAATTTTAATATAAAAATTTCTACAGATAATAGAATTACGAAGTTACTGTTGATTTATTTTCTGCATATGCGCATTTCGACAACTTATGTCTCTGCATTGCAGAACAAATCAAAACATTTGGAAATCATCACACACCGGAATTTGCAAAAGCTTAAAATGAACAAATTACTGTTAGACCAAAAATATGAAGCCAAAAAGAGCTAAGGACAGTGCTATACTAAAGGGAGATGCTTTTAGTTTTGAACGAAATTTTGTAAATTTAGATATTGCAAGTTTCCAAATAAAATCTGTTTTCGGGCCCACACCGAAGTACTGACTACTGGGTTTGTGAATTCTCTCAATGACTCATGGTCCACCAGTAGAGGCATAATAAAATAACGAAGTTACTGTTAAAAGTGTCATTGCCTCTTTCTATAAAACATAAAGAGTAAAGCACCTTAAAAAAGTTTATTCATATCGGCAAACCACACGCGGATTATCTTCTTGGAACAATATGAAATCGCAAGAGATTGTATGAAAATTTCCTTTCTTTGACCAAATAACTACACACCGAATTGACTGTAAATTCAATTTCTGCATATGGCAATTTTGACAACATGTGTCCCTTCAGAGCAGATAAAAATCTTAACAATTGGAAGAGGGTACACTCAAAGATGTTAAAAACCTGATAGAGAACAAAATATGATCTAAATGGAAATCCAAAATCAGCTAAAGACAGAGCTTTGCACGAGGGAGACTTTCCTTAGTTTTCAACAAAATTACAAAAATTTAGATATTACAAGTTTCCAAATAATATTGGCTTTTGGTTCGGCGCCGAAGTACTGACTACTGGGCTAGTGAATTCCTTCGGGGACTAACAGACTAACAAATAGTCGCTTAAGAAAAAACAAAAGTGTTTAGGTCAAGGTATGACTATTTCTTTTCAGATAGATTTTGCCACAGAGCAAAATAGTTGTCTCAAAAATTAATACACATATACCTTGTTTTTTTTTATTTTTAAAATTTTAGAGTTTTCCTTTTCTTTTTTTCTACATTGGACTTCCAAGTTTCCTTTTTCAACGTGTTCTGTTTGGTTTCTATAAAACAAGTAAGCAATATGCCAACATCCGGTGTATTGACATTTGAATAATATATGCTAAAAATCATTTCATTAATTGAGAAGGTTTTATGTATATATCCTGATATGGTTTGTCATGTCCACTATTTGAAATAAAGACAAAATATATTGCCGGAAGATTAAGAAAATAAGTATAGTTACTCGAAATAAGACCTTGGTCAATAACCTATACCTTGCCTTTTTAATATATCTTTTGCCAAGAAAGTAAATCATATCAACTTCTAGTTTAATTTACATTTAATTGTATCTAAAACAACTTCTGATGCATCCTTAAACCTGGTTTAACCCACCGTTTTATTTATAAAATACCCGTTCTAAGTCGGGAATATGACGGTTTGCAAATAATGTTCTGTTTTGGGTTGTGTTTCCCTAATTCTGTCACTTGTTATACGGATTTTCCTTACTGGGCTCTCCCTTTGATTTATTCGGATTTTTTTTGTCACTTTTATTTAATTGTGTCATAGTAATTTTTTAGTAAATTAAACATAACTAAAGAAGAAGATGTGGATAGCTGACAGGGCATATATTTGTGGGACGAGTTTGACACTGCTCCAGGTGTAAGGTGATAAATTTATAATCTTCATTCTTATTCACCCTCGGGTAAACTCAGAAAAGATGAGCCACTTTCTTAATCTAATATTGTTTTAGGTGTATCTATATTTATATTCGGTTCCCCATGTCCGCCGCCTACCTAAATCTACTTATTTTTTTTATATTTATATACATTTGTATTCTTTATCTGTTTAGCAAAATATATTTTTATACTTGACAGTAAAGTTGAATTGTTTCACTTCTCATCTAATTTATACAATAATGTATAAGACTTGTTTCATTTGCATTCAATAGTGTCTGAAACGAGTCTCATTTTTATTCAACAGTGTCTAAAAGAAGTTTCATTAGCATTCAATAGAGTCTAAAACAAGTTTCATTTAACTGTACCCGAACAAACTTCATTTATTTTAACCAAGACAAGTCTTATTCAATCGCGTCTAAAAAGTTTCATTCAATTCTATCTAATTTAGATTCTTTTTTTTATCTTAAGCAAGTTTCATTTGACTGCATCTAAAGCAAGTTTCGTTCAATTGTATGTAAACAAGTTTCTAAAAAGTTGCATTTTGTTTGGATCTAAAGGCTCCATTCATTTCCCCAGCAGCAAGTTTTATTCAGTAGTATCTAAAAAAAGTTTCATTCATAATACCTAAAACAAGTTTCATTGAATTATATCTTGAACAGGTTTCATTTTGTTTGTATATAAATTTCATTCAACAGTATCTAAAAGGAAAATAATTTAATTGTTTATAAAATACCCTTTCAGTAAGAAAATTGTCATACATTTTTTTTTGATAGCATGAAAAACAAATTCCATCAATACTATCTGGTAAAAAGCTCATTCAATAGTAAATGCCTATTTACTAATTTTGAGAACACTTGCTAGTTTATGATTTTCCGAGACAAAATTATCTCCCAACACGAAACTATTGAAAATAGGTGGTGTTTAAGGAAAACCTTTTTTGTAATATTGTTTGCTTGACATGTTGGTGTCGTGTTTGACGATTGAACATCAGAAACATCATCACGATAATAAAAAAAACCTTATCTAAAGCTAGCTTCATTTGTTATCCATGCTTATCCAGATGTTTTTGTAGACCGGCTTTTAAACACGATCAAAATATGCATCACAAATTTTCTTTACTTAGGTTGCATTATCATTCCTTATTACAAAATAAAAATCGTCGATAATTAACGATAATGTTCATCTTTGTCAGAAAGGCAAAAAATGGTTATTTTAGAAAAAAAGTTAGCGTTTAGAAATAGACATGATAAATGATTTTCTCTTTTTGTACATGAGGTTGTTAATAATTAACCACAGCGGGTGCATTTTCTTTTTCCGATTGATTTCTTGCTTTAAACGCCCGTATATGATAACTAATTTCCCATATTTCAATGCAGTTGTCGACATACTTAATTCACTTTTCTAATTTGAAATACCGGATGCAACGACATTTGATTGCTAGTTATATCTTCGTTAGTTAATAACGTATAAAGTGTATGTGGGAAGTAATTTGTATTGTTTACTGTTTGAAATAAGACAAAACCCTTGTCTGAAGGACGGAAAAATATAAAATAAAAATTGTCAACACACTGGACTATTATTCATACATTGTTCTGAGAATTTTTATTTTCAGAGAAAGTTAATTTTTTAGTAGTCATAGGGAAAAGAAGAGAAACGGGGAATGTGTCAAAGAGACAACGACCCAAAGGGGAGTAATAACAACTCAAAGCCACCATAAGATCTTCAATGAACGACGAAGAAACCCCACACCAAACTGCAGGTAATGTATTTCTATATAAGAAAATGTTTTCAAATTAGAATTTATTCTTATTCGGCAGCATTTAATTGCATTCAATGATTTCTTAAGCGAGCAGAAAATGCGAATATATTGGTATTTTCCTTTATGAAAGTGTACATCTGCAGCATAGGACAAATCTTTTAAGTATTTTACTAAAACACAAGAAACATATATACTTCAATAAGGAAGAATTTGCGGCTAAAAAAGTATCTAATAAGTAAATATCTTATAGTGAAAATTTTTAAAGATGATGAATAATATATTTAAAATATCACTTCGAAAATTTTTGTCTAAATGATTTTTTCATTTTTTTTTTTTTTTTTTGCTCTTGTAAGAATAGTCAATACATATGGAAGCCCATATAGGACCTATCAATTTTTGTTTGAATTCGTTATAACGAATTCTGGAATTTGTTATAACGAATTTATTTCGTTATAACAATTTTTTGAATTTGTTATTATCAGTTTTTTGAATTTGTTATAACAAATTTAATTCGTTATAACAAATTCAAGAATTCGTTTTAACAAATTTAGAATTTGATATAACGAATTTAATTCGTTATAACAAATTGTTGAATTTGTTATAACAGATTTTAGAATCTGTTATACCAAATTCTAGAATTCGTTATAACAAAGTCGAGAATTCGTTATAACAGATTGTTAAACTATGGCATGCGAAAGTCGCATAAAATCAGGAATTCTGACATAACGTCTAGATACCGTGGTCTCGTTCGATTCTCTAGTTTCCTCGCTCACATAACCCTTATTTCAATCATGATCGGGATGAATAGTCTCTTGAAAGCCCCTACTCCAACTACGAGAAATATTGTAACTTACATTCGCTTACATCCGGCTGCAAGAAACCTAGTTACTTGCTTGAAACCCTTAATTTCGATCGGCATTGTATGTTTTTCGACCCTGCAATTTCGTCGAGGGGTTACTAATATTAACCATTCACGACAAGAGATGAAATATAGTGTTAAACCATCAGATTGAGTTTCTTGTGTAATTTCATTGTGTAAGCCAGCTAAATTTCTCAGTTTCATCCCACTGAGAGCTTGGCCTAGTAAGAAGAATGAATCGATGAGAAGGAACGTGTATTCCAATATATTAATCAGTGTTAAAAACAACTTCTAAATTGACATTCAACGTTCGAATTCACATTCCACTTAAGATATTCTAAATGCATTAAAAAATTAAACGCAATTTTAACAAATTAGATTTTCTCAATGATTTAGTTATTAGGTTTTATGACATCAAATCCCCTAAATCATATTAGTGCATGGATGACTTCTGACTTAAAACAGTAATTAGGATTTTTCAGGGCAAATGCTTCAAATCTTGCTCCTACGCAAAGTCCTTTAGTGATATAACGATCGGTAATTGAAATCCCAAATTTCAAACGAATTTCGATCTCGACAAGTAGGGTTTTTGGCCAGGAATTTAGTACATGTATTTTGAAAGATAAATCTAGTATTTTGAGGAGATACATTGTATCCGGGCCGAGATGAGGTTCATACTTCATGTAAGAGATCATGAAAAATACTAAGATAAAAATATCCTGTGCATTCTACCTTTCTACTGAAAAAGGTAAAAGGAAAATTGTGAATCTCCAAAGCAATCTTATACTTAGGAAAAGGTCAGTGAAAAATTGCGGAGAATCTTTAGGTTTTCTGATACTTCGAAAAAAGTCGTTTGAGAATTGCAGAGAATCGTTCAAGCAGTATATACTTATATAAAGTTGGCAGAGAATTGTGAGAAAGTATAATACATAAGAAAGTGTCAGCGGAGATTATCTCAGGGTTTCTCTCTTAGTGGTCAAATACTTTAGAAAAAGTTTGCGGTGAATTGCTGAGAATCTCCAAAACAGTGTTTTATACGTGGGAAAAGGGCATCAGAGAATTAAGGAAAATCTTCTTAGCAGTCTATCAGTAAGAAAAGTCCGCAGAGAATTGCTGAGAATCTCCCAAGCAGTCGAAAATGCTTAGGAAAATGTCCGGCGAAGAATTGCGGAGAATCTGTAAGTCATCTAATACTTAAGAAAGGGCGGAGAATATCACAAGTAGTCCAATACTTATAGATAGGGTCAGTTAGCGTAAATCCTGGAAGGCTGTGTAATACATAGGAAAAAGTCAGTGGACAATTGCGGAGAGCAACCGCCAAAATTAATACATGTACAGTATTTGTGCATTTCTTGAATTGCGTAATATCTACCAGGCAGTCTAATATGTAGGAAATATTCATTGGGGAATTGCAGAGAATCTAATAAGCAATCTAATACTAAGGGAAAAAATCAATTGGAGAATTGTGTAAAATCTACCAAGCAGTCTCATAGTCAGGCAAAAGTCAGCAGAGAATTACGGAGAATATCCCAAACAGTCTTATACTAATGATAAAGAATGCTTAAATATAAGAAAAAAGGCAGGGTAATTTAACAGAATGGATTTGATTAAATTTATTCCATTTTTGGTTATATTCAGGGAAAATATTATAATTTAAATAGTGTAAAGGATTATATTAAGGAAAAAGGTCTGGGTTATAGTCAGAATAAGGGTCAGGGTTATAGTTAGGGAAAGGGTTATATTAAGAATAAGGATTAAGATTATATTCAGGAAGGAATTTAGGATGATTATTAACGGAAAGTTAATGGTTATAGTGAGGGAAATAGTTAGGGTTATCATGGTTATAGTCAAGAGAAAGGGTTAGAGTTATATTTAGGGAAATGGTTAGGGTTACATTTAGAGAAATGGTTAGGGTAAAAGTCAGGGAAAGGGTTAGGGTTATATGTAGGGAAATGGTTAGGATTATAGTCATGGAAAGGGTAAGGGTTATAGTAAGGGAAAGGGTTAGAGTTATATTTAGGGAAATGGTTGGGGTAAAGTCAATTAAAAGGTTAGGGTTATATTTAGGGAAATGGTTACGATTATAGTCATGGAAAGGGTAAGGGTTATAGTAAGGGAAAGGGTTGGAGTTAATATATAGGGAAATGGTTAGGTTTATAGTCAGGGATAGGGTTAGAGATATATGAGGGAAAGGGTGAGGATTATAGTCATGTGAAGGGTTAGAGATGTAGTCAGGGAAAGGGTTAGAGTTGTAGTCAGGGGTATGGTTAGGATAATAGGCATGAAACAAATTCAGGTTAAAATTAAGTGAAAAGTCTATAGGGTTATAAAAGAGTAATGGCAAGGATGATAGTAAGGGAATGATTATGGTTAAATTAAGGAAAAGGGTTTGGTTATATTTTGCGAAAGGATAAGATTCATAGCAAGAAAAATGCTCATATAATAGTCAACTTCCCTATTCCTTGTAGCAACAGTGCCTGTATCCGGAGTTTACATCTCCCAGCTCATTCGCTATTCAAGAGCTTGTGGTCGACACAGTGACTTCCTTGATAGAACCCGGTTGCTCACAAATAGACTACTTACACAAGGGCATGTTACCAAAAACTTGAAGTCATCCCTCCAGAAGTTTTATGGTCGACATCACCATCTTGTGGACCGCTATTAGATATCTCTTTCCTAAATGACAAGAGATCTTTCCCTTTAAAAGCTTAATTGTTGTTTCCTCTGCCGGATTTGACCTTACTACCGGATTTGACATGTTCATCACGGCGGGTGCCTTATAAGAAGCAGGAGATGCTTACTCTACCGGTGCACCTGATCTCACCCATGGTTTTTTATTGGGTCCGTGTTGTTCATCTTTGTGTGTGTCTTCATTTTTCTTTTCAGTGCAGAACTCGTGTTGTGTCTGTTTCTTAGTTGTTTCCGATTTTACCATTGTCCTTGGATTATTTGTTTGGATTGAAGGTTCGATTCTCACTTACTTTAAGACTGCATAGGATTTTCCACAATTCTGCGCAAAGTATTTGACCTCTGAAAGATTCTCCGCAATTCTTCACTAACAATGACGTTTCCCTATCAGACTGCTTTGGAGATTTTCCGCAAATCTCCGCAAACTGTTTCTCAAGCAGTAGAGGACTGAAAGAATCTCCCCAATTCTTCGCAAACTTTTTCTTTTTTAGAAAACTACTAAAAGAATCTACGGAATTTTCCGCAAACTTTTTTATGAGTATAAGACTACTGAAAGGATCTCCGCAATTGTCCGTAATTTTTTCCAAAGGATTCAACTACTGAAAATCTCCGCAATTTTTTTCCTAAGCAATAGACTACTGAAAGATTCTCCTCAATTCTCTGCTAATTTTTACCTTCGTAGAAGACTTCTGAAAGATTTCCTGCAATTCTCTGCAAACTTTTTTCTAAGTATTATACTACTGAAAGATTCTACGAAATTCTCAGTTGACCTTTCGCCTAAGTATCAGACTGCACGGGAGATTTTCTGCAGTTCCCTGCTGAATTTTCCCTGAGTATTAGACTGCTCAGAAGATTATCCGCAATTCTCTGCATATTTGTTCCTTAATTTGACTCCAGAACGATTATCCGCAATTCTCTGCTAACTTTTCCCTAAGTTTAGACTGCTAAGAGGATCTTCCTAATTATCTGCAAACCTTTTCCTAAGTAGAAGAGGACTGATATGGATTCTCCGCAATTTTCTGCAATCCTTTTTTAAGTATAAATCTACTGAAAGATGATCTGCTATTCCCCGCAAAGTTTTTACTAAGTATCAGACTATTGAAAGAGTCTCCGCAATTCCCCGAAAACTTTTTTCTTATTAGAAGACTACTGAAGGATTCTCCGCCACATTTTTTGTAAGTATTAGACTGCTGAAGATTCTGCGCAAACTATTTCCTAAGTCTTTGACTGTTGAAAGATTCTCCGCAATTCTCTACAAACTTTTTCCTACGTATTGGAATTCCGAAAGATTATCCACAAACGTTTTCCAGAGTACAAGACTACAGAAAGATTCTCCGCATTTCTCCACAAACTTTATCCTCGTATAAGACTACCGAAAGATTCTCCGCAAACTATTTCCCAAGTCTTTGACTACTGAAAGATTCTTTGCAATCCTCCGCCGACTTTTTTCCTTAGTATTGGACTACTGAAAGATTCTGCGCAATTCCCCGCAAACTACTTCCTTAGTAGAAGACTACGGAAAGAGTCTCCGCAATTTTCCGCAAAGTTTTTCCTAAGTATTAGACTACTGAAAGATTTTCCGCAATCTACGCAAAGTTTTTCTTTAATAATAAACTGAATGGGATTGTCTGCAATTCACCATAAAGTTTTCCCTAAGTATTCGACTCATGAAAGATTCTTCGCAATTCTCTACTGAGGAACCTTTGTATTAGACTGCATGGGAGATTTTCTGCAATTCTTCGCAGAATTTTGTCCTACTATATCTAATCTGCCAAGAGAATCTCTTTGATTCTCTGCAGTTCTATGCATTTTTACTCTTACATTATGTTACTTGATATTTTCTTGATCTCTAACATTGAGGAATAGCCAGAAATGATGGGTATTTCGACAGAGAGAAACTCCATATTTCGACGAAACACCAGTTTTCTTAATTTTTTGTGACTCTTGCTTGCCATAGATAACAACTTTATAAATTCGTAATAACAGATTTTACAATTTGATATCACAGATATCACAAAATTTGTGATTTCAATTTTTCAATCTGTTCTCACAATTTCAAAAAACAATTTTCTTTAGAATTTGTTATAACGAACTCTATATTTCGTTATAACGAATTCTTGAATTTGCAATAACGAATTCAAATATTTGTTATAACGAATAAAATTCGTTATAACAAATTCAAAAATCTGTTTAAACGAATTCAAAAATTTGTTTTAACGAACTAAATTCGTTATAACAAATTCCAGAATTCGTAATAACGAATTCAAAAAAAAAAAATGATATTGGCAAATCTAGCTTAAAAATAAATTGCATTCGGTCTAATGGATCTAGAAATATTTAGTGAAAGAGTGAAATGTCCTTGAAATTCAATAAAGTCAATGAATGACTTTGCGTTAATAATGTCTTCAAATAAGTAAGCACGATTAGTGGTTTCACAGACTCCTGTAAGTTAAAACCAAAATCTACCTGATCCGTTACTTTACAAATTAACTTCCGTAACTAAAGAAAAGGAAACTTCTTTTGACCGTCTTTACAAGATTCGAACCACCTAAAAATTACTAACATGTATGGTCATTTGTTTAAGAAATATATTTATTGGTTTCATAAGCAGCAGAGTTACTCGAGTCATATGATTTTAAAGTATAAAAAGGAACCTCTGGTGTGTTTCTTAAATTTGAAGTAACATAATAAGAGTTGATAAGTTGCAACGCACAGTTCTTTTAAATTGTTAACTCCGGAATCCCGTATTATTTTATGATATTATTTGTGCGCTGTGATTGGTTCATTTGACTTCACATAACGTTCTTTAATAATGGTGGAAATATGCTATTTTCGTAAATACCACATGACATTCTTAATTTGGAAACGTCAGGTTTACAAAAGATTTGATATGCTTACACATCGAAACATTCTCATTAAAACAAAAATTTAAAATGTCATAAAATAGCATGGCAAGTTCGGTCAATACATGGATTTATAGACCTGAAAAAGTTTATTGACTTCAGACTGTGGCACAGGTCAATATGATCTAGTCAGGCTTAAATTCCATGTATTGACCTCATTGCCCTGCTATTTGTTTTTAGCAATTTTCTTTAAAAAAAATAAAACAACGGTAGCGTCAAATTAACACACTGTACTTTCTTCTGTATATCAAAATATGCATTGTAATCTTGAATGAATAAAATCACAAACACTTCTATGAATCAATATTAAGCACAATCCTCTTTGTCTTCTACAAGAAATAAAAATTGACAATGAATTCATACCAAATGATCCATAACACACCAAACAACAAAGGAATACATCAATAACAAAATACCGTAGTTGTTGTTATTCTATTTTCTGCAAATGCGCATTTCGACAACTTATGTCTCATCAGTGCAGATCGAACAAAACATTTGGAAGTTCATTTACCAAAAACGTGTAAAGGCTGATAGAGAACAAATAACCAAAAGGGTGTAAATAGAAAAGCCAAAATTCAGCTAAGGACAGAGCAATGCATGAGAGAGACAATCCTTAGTTTTAAACAAAATTTTGCAACTTTCATAAATCGGTTTTCAGGTCAGCACCGATGTACTGACTACTGGTGAATACCCTCGGGGACTAACATTCCACCAGCAGAGGCATCGTCACACTAGATTACAAAATGCAGTAATATATATACAGATATATTGTGTATATTGTGTAGCAGTGCAAAATTTTCATGCTTTTCAGTCTTTTATATGAACGGGGTTTTATGTACACAGATGTAGTCCATGGGCTGGAATAACTCGACGTGCACCCCACTTCCAAACGCCACCAATTTTTTTTAAGTCAGCATACATCCCTCTTCAAAATAAAACATGTTAACACGAGCATAACCTGCACGCACTTACCATTTTTAGACCCACCGACCAAAATTTTGGAAAATTTCGTTTTTCGATCAAGTTTTTCTTTCAGTTGCTTCAAAATGTTGACCAAAAGCTTTATAGTTATAAAAAAACGAGGTATTAAATAATTGCTCATTATATAAGCTTCACAAAGAACTCCAGTTTTTACAATTTCTACGCCCAATACGTTCCATAGCGCAATTAAACGTTCTCCTACCCCAATGAAATATATTGACGGAAAATTTTCATTGAAATTGTGTAAGCTTGATGGTCTAGAGAAACCAAACTGCATTTCAATTCCCGATTCTAAAAATTGTTTTTCTACAATATAAAACATGTAAAGACGATGTTAACATATTTTAAATGACCAAAATTTTCTTTTCAAATAGACCAAATACCTTTGAATATTTTCGTTTTCGAATAAGTTTTGTCTTCTTTCTTGTGTCTGATATTATTTTTTTGGTAAACAAATATCATTTAATGAAAGCTTATTATATCTGGGTTACAACCATTACAAATAATGGGGGTTTAAAGGTAATATTATCAACATACATCAATTAAACTTATCCCCTACCCCAACAAATTTACTCTAAAATTGTCATTTTTTATCTATTTTTGTCTATTGGAACGATGCAACTGCTGGTAGACCAGACATCTCCGAGGGTATTCGCACGTCCAATAGTCAGACTTGTCTGGCACGAAAATTTACCTTGCGATTTATAGAAATTACCGTTTTATCAAAATTCTAACCCCTCAAAAATACTATGGCTTCATTCCGTGCATGGCATTCGGTGGATGTCCTTAATACTGGATTTGGCTTCCTATTTCGATATATTTGGTAATGAGTACTTCTTTTTTATAATTTCTCGATTATGGCTTTCCATATTATTTGATTTTAATGCTGCTGATGAGAGGTTACTCCTTGAAACACGTGTACAGCATAACTAAATTTCCTGTTCATTTTTGCAACTTTGGTATTTTTGTATTTCGCATCAAAAAGCACGAACACGCAAAATGTGTTGTATATGACAATGTTGCATGAATAACATTGTGGTTTTTGTATTCTAACAGCCATTTGTTGATTTAAACTCAATATTTTGCCCGAAATTGGTGAAAATTGGGAATTTTTAACATTTTAGAACTGTCCAAAGTTCAATGTTAAACTGTAATATATGCCAAATCCGGAGGATATATCTGCAGATATGCCAATTAATTGTTCAAAGCGATGCATTAGTTGTCTTAAAACATTGTTTAGAAAAACAAGGAGTGTTAAATGTGGCTTTAAAAACCGATAATCATAGCCCTACCCCAACAAATGTTCCCTTAAATTGTCAAATTTTGGTGTATGTTCGCATAAAAAAATAACCAGAACACAGAAAACGTGTGTTGTATATGAAAATGTTGCATAAAATACATCATGATTTGGTATTTTAACATCAATTGGTCGACAAAAACTCAATATTTCCCCCAAAATTGATGAAAAATGGGAATTTTCAATAATTCAGATTTGTCCATAGGTTACTGTTTAATCGCAATATATATCAAATCTATAGAATATATCTGCAGATACACCAATTAATTGTTCTTTACAATACATTAGTTTTCTGAAAACATAGTTTAGAAAAATAAGGGGTATTTAATGTGATTCTAAATACAAAAAATCGTACCCTTATCGATTTTTTTGTCTATGTTGGGATAAAAATAACCACCACACGCAAAATTTGACGGAAACCTAAAATTTTTCTCCTTTGAATTTATTTTGGTTTAAATTAGTCGTTAATTTACTGCGGGAACCGCAAAACTCTTCCCCTCTGATTTTTTTTTCTTTTATATATTCGTAATTAAAAATACGACGAGAATCTCCAACTCTTTTCCTCACAACCTTTTTATGTTGTTTTTGATAATACTACTAATTAAATACATGTACGACATGAACCTAAAATCCATTGTCCTCTAATTTTTTTCTCTAGGTTGTTTTGGTATATTAGAAATTAAAAATACGCCACTTCAAACACTTCTCCTCTGATTTTTTCTAGGCTTTTGACATATTAGTCATATTAGTTATTGAAAATACGAAGGGGAACCTTTTTTCCTCTGAATTATGTTCTTGTTTTTTTTTATGTTTTTGTAATTAAATACGACGGGAACCCAAACTCTTCTCCTCTGAATTTTTATTAGGTTAAACATAAGTAAAAATTACCTTAAATGAATGTTAAAAAACATAATTAATGATTTTTTTTAGAATGAAAACAATGATAAGAATGAAATGAGATTATGGAAAAAACAAGAGAGAATCTGATCAAATATAATGCTTTTAAATGAGTTAAAAAAATTGACACAGCAATCTTAAATATATGGAAAGAGAATTCTATTACTTTTCCTTATTGATTGGTATTTAGAACTAGAGGCTCCCATGAGCCTGTATCGCTCACCTGGCTTTCAGTTGCCAAAATTGTTGTAACATTGTAAGTTATACAGTTATCATCAGTCTCTCAAACTTTAGTACCTCGAGCACCACCAATATCTTGTACAGTACAGTATTTAAAATCTGATCATGTTTTACTATATTTCTTTTGTGGGCTTTTTTGACAAAAAAAGTTCTTGACCACTTTCAACACCAGTTTTGAAATACGAACAATTTTCAACATCGGTTTCATTGAAATAGGACAATATTTAAATTTCCCGCCTTTTTTGCAACCATTTTGAAAATGACCGTCAGCAAACAATTTTCAACATAAGTTTTGGAGTTGTGACATCAATACCTATTTGGAAACCAAATTTCATTGAAATTGGACACCATTGAATTTTCCTGCCTATTTTGGCAGCCATTTGAAAATGGCAGTCAACAAACAATTTTCAACACCGGTTTTGAAGTAGCGACATCAATATCCATTTTGAGACCAAATTTAAATGAAATCAGATAATATTGAATTTTCCCGCCTTTTTTGACGGCCATCTTGACAATGGCGGTCAACGAACAATTTTCAACATCGGTTTTGAAGTTACGACATCAATACCTATTTGGGAACCAAATTTCATTGAAATCGGACAGTGTTGAATTTTCCCGCCTGTTGTGGCGGCCATTTTAAAAATGGCGGTCAACGAACACTTTTCAACAAAGTTTTTTAAGTCGCAACATCAGTTTCTATTTTGAAACCAAATTTCATTGAAATCGGACAATGTTGAATTTCCCGCCTTTTTTGGCGGCCATTTTGAAAATGGCGGTCAACAAACTATTTTCAACACCAGTTTTGAAGTCACCACAGCATGGCAAACATTTCATCATGTTACACTTAATCTTCATCTTCTATAGTTTTGGAAATAAAAGACGAAAAATACAAATTTTAAAAATTTGGTGAAAAAAAGGGCAATAACTCCTACAAGGGTTTATTGATTTTCTTCAAAATTTCAGGGTAGGTAGATCTTGATATGCTGAACATTTTTCAAATTTTCACTTGACCTCTATCTGTTACACATTTTGAAAAAAAAAATAAAAAATGCAAAAATTTTGAAAATTTTATGGAAAAAGGCTATAACTCCCAGACGGGTTTTCAGATTTTCTTCAAAATTGCACAGTAGATAGATCTCGTCATACTGATCATTTTTACTGCGTCCGATTTTTGATATCTGTAACGGTTTCCGAGTAATTTCCAAAAAAAAAAACCCAGCAATTTACACCTTTGTTCTATTTTTATTAACAGCGGCCATAAACGGACATAAAAATCACAACCTTGAAAATGCATACCCAGGTGATGATTCAGGCCAAGTTTGGTTAGTATTGGCCAGTAGTTTCAAAGGAGAAGATCTTTGAATAAAAGTTAACGGACGGACGACGGACGCCGAGTGATGGCAAAAGCTCACATGGCCTTTGGCCAGGTGAGCTAAAAAGTATATATGTTGATCACATGGTATTGATTTGCATAAAACTAGATCATTAACTACTTTGGTATTACCCAGACTTGAAGTAATCCCTACCAGAAGTTTTACGGTCGACATGACTATCTTGTGGACCGCTATGGGATATCTATTCCCAAGATGACAACATATCTTTCCCTTCAAAAGCTGAATTGTTGTGTCCTCTAATGGATTTGATCTTTCTACCGGATTTGACATGATCAACACGGCGGGTGTCTGATAAGAAGTGCTCGTGTTGTGTCTCTGTTTTGTTTGTTTTTTGTTTTTTTTTTTTGCTTTTTTGTGACCGGTGTTGCCATTATCCTTGGACTGTTCGTTGAGGATTAGGATTGACTGTTCGGTTCTTACTTACTTTGATTTTGAATAACCACTAGACAAACCAGCAGCATATAAATAAGGAAAATGAAACTTGGAGCGATAACTGTTTTGATATTAACTGCACTCTTGATACTAACAGATACATTGCGGCAAAACAGACTACTGCAGAAATTCATTCTAAAAATAAGCCATGTGATAGGATGCTTCTTACTTGTTAGTATCATACTATCTTTTTTTCATACTTGACAATCAGAAATTCCGCCAAAACCTTCGCTGGGGGCCATCTTGAATTAATTGTGAGGTACGAGCAAAGCTTATCATTGAAGGCCCCTTGATGACTTCAAGATGAAGAACAACAATAGAAATGTCGTTACATTGCTTTGTTTCACAATGTTTTCGTGGAGACTTTGTCTCATGAGCATTTACTCCATGTTACTTCCTTGCTTGTTAAAGCAGGCTTTCAGACTGCACAACTTGAGTTGTTTTCAAACCAGCATCCGTAGCAAGGTATCGGCAAAAACAACCATTATTTGTCATGAAACAAGGTCAACATTTGACCTAACAAAACAGTTAGGGCTTCACACAAGATCAAAGTAATTTCTTTGACAACTGGAACCACCTAAATTGCAAAGGTGAAGAATATTTCTGTTGAATGCGGATTTATGGCACTAAAAGGGCAGAGATTTGTAACGACCGAATCTGTCTGTTGCTTTACCGGAAATGGGTTTACAGTTGCCTACACTCTTTTAAGTCTTTCTGAACGTTAACTTCATTCGTTAGTCAACGAATCGCAAAACAGATTAAAAAAAAAACTGCTTGCATACTGGATTCTGATTTTGTTAGTTCAATTTTCAGTAATAAGTGCTGTGATTGTTTAATTCAACGTCATTTAAGTGGCAAAACTTTAGGGGTTATTTTGTTGAAGTAAAGAAACCCTTAGGTTTGAATATCAAATGTTTTGGTTACGTATAATATTTCCTATAAATTTTATGAAATCAGTGCACAGTTTCTTTTTTCCATTAGTATATATAAATTTACATCTCGTCAGTGCAACTCACTTGTTATTTATTTCATTTCATTTCATAGAGTAGAGTAGAGTAGACATCTAATATGAGTAGAGTAGAGTAGACATTTAATATGAGTAGAGTAGAGTAGACATTCAATATGGAACTTTGATTTTTCCCTCCTGGCTGCTCCAGCGAGATCAATCAATCACGGGGTCAAATGGGCAGGGACAGGAAATTTACCAGCCAATCTCCAGTCTTGTACACCCTTCCGAGGAAGTAATATTTCGGCAGCGGTTTTCCAATTTTTACATTCGAATTGCACTGACGAGATGTAAAAAAAAGTTTATAAATGATGAACTCGGTATAAATTCTGATAAAAAATTTCATGTTACTCATAGGATGCGACCGAGAAAGGATGGAAAGCCGAAAAATATTGTCGCTAAATTTGAAAGCCCCAAAGATAGAAATATGATACTCATAACATCTAGAGAAAAACTCAAACATACTGTTTATAAAGTATCTGAACAATACCCACAAGAGGTCGTGGCTCGACGAAATGAATTATGGCCTGTGTTTCGGCATCACCAGGAAAATGAGGACAATGTGAAATTTTTGACGATAAGTTGATTATTAATGGGAGGCGTTTTTATCCGTCTTCATATCGTCTACCACGGGAGCATATCTATCCACAACAATTTGGGAATCAACCTAGTTGTGAGCCAGGCCCATTTATACCTCATAATCAGAATCAACAGCCGAGTTTTCAACCACCAGGGCCAGTATCTTTCGCTCAGCGGGTACCAAACATTCCTCATTATCAACCGCAGAGAACTTCCTTGAATTCGTATAGATCGGGATCTGGTTTCAACGGGTATCATCAACCCCCTCCACACCCATCAATGCCACCTATGTCACCAGGACCGCCTAGGCTGTCAGTTCCGTCTCTGCCTCTGACACAACCGATGAACCAGATTGTACATAGTTGTTAGGACGGTGTTAAAAGATGCCCTATTGGGGGCACTGCCGTTGATGCCTTACAACTTGACAATCTTAAAATTTCCTGTCTTAATGTGTGTTGCCTTAAGAGTAAACTTTCGATTCCAGAATTTATTGATCTACTAAAGTTATATGATATATTTATTTGTATTGAAAGTAAGACAGACATTCTTGGTGAGTTTAAATTACTGAATGGGTATAAATGTTTTTCAAAAACTAGAAAGGGTCCAATGAATAAATCGGGTGGGATTGTTGTGATCTATAAATGTCAACTTCAAGAGCTTTTAAAGTTTATAAACTCGAGTAGCGATTTTGAACAATGGGTAGAGATAACGAATTCACCTGTACAGAATGCTTCACTTCTACTTGGATGTATTTATATACCCCCATCGAATAGTAAGTACACATCTCCAGAAGCGTTTGAGGAGATCGAAAACGAGTTTATTATACTTCAAGACAGTAATATGTTTTACTCTTTGATTGGGGACTTAAACTCAAGATCTTCTGTCTTGCCTGACTTTTTTGAATCAGATGAAAATCTAATGAATTTACTTAATGATATATATTATGATGCTGGAAAATATATTTTTGACTATAGAAAACTACCACAGTATAATGTGCCATTGGTTAGGTGTAACCAAGATAAAGCCAAACCAAATGCTTATGGTTACAACTTAAGGGAGTACGAGTGTCAGAAATTTTGTAATTAGAATTAAAATTCTGACCTTAATGGAACACCTTGAGCAAACAATTTTGAAAATCCATGTAGGAATATTCGAGATATAAGACGTCAAAATTTTTGCGGGAAACAGTTCTCTCTGGAGTTTTCATCCAATTTGCATAAGATGTTTATAGGCCTTAAAATATATGAAATTATAATTGGAAGTTGATTAAATTTTATACACAGTCTATTTTGTGTATTTTAAAGTGACTTATGACCAAGAAAATGTGATACATGTGCAAAAAAATTTAGCACTATTTGAATGGATAAAACCCAAGGATATAGAATGCTTCTGAAATCTGAGGCTCGTACTCCCTTAATTGAACTCTGTAAAAATTTGAATTTGTATACTGCTAATGGAAGAATTTTTAATGACAAGTTTGTAGGTCGGGTAACCTCTGTTGAGTGGTCTGATTGATTGCTTACTTTTATCGTCTGATACTTTCCCTCATGTTTACAATTTTAAAGTCCTTGACTTTGATCCACTGTTTTCTGATACCCACTCACGCCTACACCTAATGATTGGGTGTAACGTCAAAGTGGCGAACGAGGACAGAAATAACAAGGCTAAGGGCAATCGTCGTAAATGGGTTAATAGTAAACAAACGGACTCTGTCGAAGTTGTTCAAGGTCAACAAAATATTATTAATGATATTATTAATTACCTCGATGGTACAGACATACCGGGTCAAAACGATATTGATAAAATAGTAAACGATATTTCGACTTTATTAGCTGACGCTGCTCAAAACACATTTAATAAAAATAAATAATGTAAAACAGAGTGATGTAAAAGATAAACAGTTTGATAGTTGGTTTAACTCCAGATGTCACGAAAAGAGGAGAACCTTTCATAGAGCCAGTCGAAAATACAGCTGGGTGAAAAACGAACAAACTAGAATCAATCTAAAAAATGTTAGTAACTGTTATAAAACTGAAATGCACAGAAGTTGTTCTGAGCATTCCCTTAAATTAGAAAATGAATTAAGAAACACTTCGAGGTTTGAACCAAAAAAGTTTTGGAAGATTTTAAATAAATTCCTTGGTAAAGGTGAGAAAAATTCATCTGAAGTTAGTTTGAACGAGTTGTATGAGCATTTCAAAAATCTTAATCAGAATTATTCAGATGATGTTGAACAAGATATTGACTTTGATTTTAATCCCGAACAAAATATGCAGATTGAAGATATTCTAAGTAGTCCAAATGATGCGGGGATATTCTGTGTGCTATTAAAAACTTTAAAAATGCCAAAGCACCGGGATTAGATTTTGTACGAATATTTAAAGGCAACGTCTGACATTATGATTACTTTGTATGCAAAGCTATTAAATAAGATATTAGATCATGGCTTGATACCAGAATCATGGACAACTGGAGTGATCCAAGCTATTTATAAGAACAAGGGTGGCCCTAGTGATCCTGATTCTTATCGAGCCATTACACTGTTATCAAATTTGGGTAAAGTCTTCACGACTGTTATTAATACTAGACTTAACAAATTTGCTGACTATATTGATCTAATGACCAAATCTCTAGTTGGCTTCAGAAAGGGTTACTCAACCACTGATAACATTTTTTTTTACATGCTCTGATACAAATATATCTTGCTTCAGGTAAAAAACTTAATTGTACATTTATTGACTTTAGAAAAGCATTTGACACTGTTTGAACTTTTAGACTTAAATCTCCATTTCATATATTACACTTTGAAATGTAAACATCAGTGTGTATTCAGATGTGTGCTTCTTGTGTATTCTCATGTATGTTTCTTGTGTATTGTAATGTGTATATTTATATATATATAGTATTCTCATTTGTGATTCTTTTGTATTCTCATGTGTGTTTCTTGTGTATTCTGATATGTGTTTTTTGTGTATTCTTATTAGTGTTTCTAGTGTATTCTAATGTGTTTCTAATGTGTTTCTAATGACAAATTGTGACAACATAAATCACTACATATATCTCATTGATTAGGTTTATGACCAAGATGTGTTGTCATGTGTTTTTTCAGATTACAATGCACGCTAAATTCTATATTACAAACATCACATTCATAAGGTTTATCACCAGTGTGTGTTCTCATGTGGATTTGTAATGATCCATTCTGACCAAATCGTTTGCTACAAAAACCACATTCATAAGGTTTATCACCAGTGTGTGTTCTCACATTTTTTTAAGTAATCACTTATTATAAACTAAATTCTTTACTACATATATCACATTTATAGGGTTTATCACCAGTGTGTGTGCTCACGTGCTTCCTTAATGAATCATTATTACAAAAGCTTTTATAACATACATCACATTTATCAGATTTATACCCAGTGTGAAGATCTTCATTGGTCAACGTCACGAACAACAAAAAAGTTATTATCTCGATAAACTTTTCTGTGCCCATTAATACACTGCGACGTTAAATAGTGCAGTATATGGTGATGTAAAAACCAGTGACAACATTGTTCAAAGATTAAAAACCACCCATTTTGTGACGTTTCAATAAAGGTGAGACCATTTATATAGTCTCTAACATTGTTTTCAGTTTATTACGTATATTTTTCACATCGAGATAAGTACATTTTCACATTTTAAATGTGAAAATTTAACTATCGAGATGTGCGAAATTATCGTAATCAACCGGAAAACAATGTTAGAGATTGTTGCTCTAATTCCTACTCAATTTATAAATTTTTGTTGATTTTGTTGCTATCATCCTTGCAATGTGTATCATTGCGCCATTCATTGAAAAGAGTGTTGAATATAATATTTTTGATAGAAATGTCATATTATCAATAAATTGAGTTATCTTAGTCATAAAAATGCAAAAACCATTTTGCTAGACAATGATACTGGTGTTACTTTCATCAACATCCGGTTCAATATTTTTAAAAACTGACTCGAGCCATTTACATGATTGATCAATCGCCAACTGAGATCAAATTTTCACACATGTTGATTATTATTTCGATAACTCATCTGTCAGGAGGTATTCAAATATTCTAGAAATAGACAGGTGTTGATTAACAACTTACTTTCCAACATAAATGTGCATATATTATTACGGAAATCATGTGACTCAATGCTGATTTAAAACTGACATTTCAAAATATCACAATAACATATTACTCCGTGTTGATACAAAATATCACCGTGACGGTAAACATATAGCTCAGTGTTGATTTAACATATAGCTCAGTGTTGATTTACAACTGAGATTACAAAATATCACGGTAAACATACTGCTTAGTGTTAATTAACAAGAGTCATTACAACATATTGCGGTAAACATATTACTCAGTGATGATTTACAACTGCCGTTACAACATATCACGGTAAGCATACTACTTAGTGTTAATTTATATTACAAGAGTCATAACAACATACATTTGTATCAGGGTACTTAGTGATGACTTACAACTGCCACTACAACATATCAAGGTAAACATACTACATTGTACTTAGTGTTGATTTACAACTATCATTAAAACCCTAAATTTATAATTGCAATCCTCTGTGAGTACCATCATACAATATTTCTAAACATTTTATTTTCAGGAATTCGTAACAGTATTTTATTTATTTTAACTGAAAAAGTAAGAGATAAAAATGGACACAAGAGATGGAGATAAATCGTATGAATGTGATCAAGCGTATGGATGTGATAAACCGTATACATGTGATAAACCGTATAAATGTGAAGTGTACAGTAAAGAATTTCCTTATAGTCCTTACCTAAAGAGACACATGGGAACACATATTCGTGATAAACCTTTTAAATGTGAAGTTTGTAGTAGAGGATTTAGTAGAAATTGTGATGTGCGGAAACACATGAAGCCACATACTGGTGATAAACCCTATAAATGTGATATATGTAGTAAAGGATTTAGCTTAAATGGTAACTTAAAACATATGAGAACACACAGTGGTGATAAACCTTATAAATGTAATTTATGTAGTAAAGGATTTTGTTTAAATGGAAACTTAAAAATTCACATGAATATTCACGGGGGGGGGGGGGGGGGGNACGGGGGGTCTGTTCTCCTTGTTGGACCTTTTTTCCCAATTCCCACAATTTTTTGCTCTTTTTTTCCAATTTCCACATTTCTTAATTATTCCCAGATCATTCTAACATCGATCAAAAAAAAGAAAAATCGAAGTAACAATGACGACAACAATTTCATTGGCATGTTTTAAGTGTTGCAAAGTTTTAATTTCCATGTCCAATAACGTTATGATCAGTAATAATACGCCATGACAAGTTTTTCTTATCATAGAAGATTCACAGAAGATCATACAAAACATTAGGATATAAAATTAGCTTGGGACACTGATACAAAACGAAGGGCATGACTGAATATTACTTGTTCCTGTTATCCATAGAGGAGATATCATGAGGGTCTCTTGCATATTCAGTTTATAAACGATCTGATTTGTCTTTGTTTTTATCTGTTACCGTTTTTGCCATGTCTTTGGACTTCGATTTTTGTAGTCATCGCTTCCCTTGTTCCTTCGGTATTCTACTGCCGTTGTTTTATAGGACCGATCTACCAATCCTTGTTTCAGAGTAAATTTTATATTTCAGATAAAAGGTCTAGTGTTGTTTGCCAGTGGTTGTTTCATTGAAAAAAAGTAACATTATGGGAATGTAAAAAGGTACTTGTGGCAATTAGAAACATTTTCAAAGTCAGGCAAACACAAACAGTTGAAATGAAAAAGTATGTTATTGCTTCAAATCATTGCTTCTCTTATTCCTAAGATTAAGTTTTTTTATTTGGCTCTGATAAGCGCAATACACAACTATTTACGTTTCATTTAATTATGATGCGTAGTTTCAGAAGAGTTGTGTTGATAAGCTGTTACATAATGACTTTTGCCAAATTTTTAGTTCGAAGGGGAATAAATCAGGTAGAATTCAAGGAATTAAAATTTACTGAAATAATACACAACTATATTTAAGTCATGTCATGTACTTGTCACATACAAAACTTAACAATTTTCTAAAGGGAAGTTTCAGAGGAGTTGCACTGAGTAGCTGTCATATTAGATTTTTTGCTACGGTTATAACTTCTGCAAAATAAAGGTGATCAACTCTTTACTAGGTAATATGCACAGCTACTAAGATGGTGTGCTTGTTTTATACATCACAGTTTTCTTTAAAGTTGTGTTGAAAAACTCTGGGACATACACATTATAAAACAAAGAACAAAAACATAAAAAAAGACAAAAAAAAAAAAACAAAACAAAACAAAACAAACAAACAAACAAAAACAAAAATAAGAAAATGCATAACGAATATTAAATATTTGTTACATTTTGTATACTATACATGTGTTTGAATTAATAACCTTTCACCAGCAGCATAAGAATGAAAAAATATTGAAAGCCATGGTTCAAATACACGAAAATGTGTCCAGGGGACACAGATGCCCCGGCAGATATATATCAGCAAACAAGAGATCACAAGAAGTAGATGAGTATCGGACTTGAAAGGGGGATGCACGGTACAAGTCATCATACCAAAGCTTCTGACCAAATATCAAAGCATAACTACATACACAAGCTGTGTAATCCAAGACCAAAAAATCCAATTTATGGCTACCACGGGAAAAATCAAAGGAAGTAGATGAGTGATGGACTTGGAAAGAAGATGCAGGGTACAACTCATCATACCAAAGCTTCAGACTAAATATCAAATCATTACTGCATACACAAGCTGAGTAATACTGGACAGAAAATTGCAATAATGAATATAATGGGAAAAATCAGTTATCGTCAAACAGGAAGTAGATAAGTGGCAGACTTGGACAGGGGAGACGCGGTACAACTCATCATCTTAAGCTTCAGATCAAATACAAATCATTACTGCATTCACAAGCTGAGAAATCCTTGACAAAAATTCTCGGACGTACGAGCGGGTGTACGACAGTGGATATTGACATACGGACGTACGTACGCACAAGGGTAAAACTTAATGCCCCCGTCACCTAACGACGGGGGCAAAAATAATGGTAGAGAATTTCTGAAGAAATTCATAGAAAGCCGCTTGACAAAAGCAATAATCCAAAACTATGTATCAGAGAAGCATAAATCAGTTGGTCTCAGAATAACTAAAAATTGCATTGAGTTAATATAATCTAGTCATCATAAGTTCAATGATATCAAATGATGTATGTTCAAGCGAAATAGTCCTTTAAATATGCAGGAGGTCTTCTTTGCCTTCTACCAGATGATGTCGAAAAATTCATCATGGGGACAATCACTTCGTGTTCATTATCATCACTGTCTTTGTCAGGTGATTTCCCACAAATTTCTTCATAAATTCTTTTGGAAAGAACTATTTCATTTGTTTCAGTTAAATGAACATATTCAACCCCTTTTTCTATCAACTCCATACCAAGTGATCTCTGGAAAGCTTTCCGCAAATCAAAGGATTTTGCAATGAATTGCAATACAGAATACAATCGACCTTGTCAGAACCAGCAGAGTATCGGAGTTCGTACAACCAACGAGTATATCTCCTCCTTCATAATCAGTTTTACTGATGACTTCCCATGCTTCTTGTGATAGCAATAACATTGTTCCACTCCCAAACATTATGGCAGTATCAGATTCGTGTTGCCTATTTATGACACTGCTGTCTTCTTCGCTTATGAACAGGCCGCTGAAGTCGAATTCGACTATATCTGGTGGCACCTTTTGGTATGCATATAATGGTAATGTACCAGCTTTAAATTTGGTATTTTGTTGCCTGACAGAAAGCTGTCTGACACTTTCTAAGTATTTTTTTTTTCTGTAATCATCTAAAAGTATAATATCAGATTGGTTGATTTTCCACTTCCTTTGTTTTCGTCATCTCTATTTTGTATTTCAACGCAGTTCTGCCTTCGGGTATTTCATAGTATGAAGTTGCACTTGTAAATTATATGTAAGGTAGGTCAGAAGTTCTCTTGATCAGTTCTTTGGTGACTGATAAAAAAAAGACATTGAGAATTCTAATGTGTCAGGAGTAACAACTCTGGCCCTCATCAGAGAAAAGAAGTTTTCTATGATTTTAGTGGAAATGACCTCCTGTTTGATTTTGTCGCGAATATCATGATAATCATTACTAAGTGAGCTTAAACACTTGTACAACATATCCAGTCCGTCTGAGAAAACTTTGGAAACGCATCCTTGAGTTCCCCGAAGAACAGTGCTGGCCTGAATCGATTCTCTAACCTTTCCTGTTGCATCAGTAAAAAACATTTTTCACTCTGCAATCTCTGCAGACTGTTCTCAAAAGTACATTCTGTGGCACTATGGATATTGAATGCATCATATAAATCTCCAACAGAGGTAATAAATTTAGTTAATCCATTGGTTGGTGTTACCATTAATACTGATGACTCGCCAGTATCACAAACAAATAAAGTTCGGCCTTCAACGGCAATGCCAGATGGCTGGGTAAAAGAAGATAATAAGCATTTCCCGTGTTTACGACCCGATTTCCCAGATCCTGCGACCACATGAACTTGTCTCTGCTCATCAATGTACTTTATTTGTCTTGCCTATAGGTCTGTGAAACGGATCACTCCTCACGTATACATACCGAGTGTGGGATACAAAATTCTGTCTTCGAAAGTAAAGTAACAATTTGTATTGTCTGAAGGTCTAAAGTAAATATTCCTCCATTTTCACCGCAGTCGACATAGACAAGTTTATTATGGTGTAAAACCATACTGCTGACTACGATTGGAGGTTTGCCTTTTTGTGAGTACAAAGAGAGTTCGCATCGAACTGTAGCTTTTAAAATATGTGGACCTTCTTCCAAAGTTACTTTAAATATGACTTGTTTCTGAATATCAGCCAAAAATATTGAATTCCTTGTTAGAGCACAAACTTTGGATCCATTTTCTACTTGTACATCAAGCTCTAACCCTTGATCTTTCGGTTTGTTTGCTTGTAACCACTCTTTAACAGCCTTATTTAATTCCATTAGACGTAAGTTCTTTGCTCTTGTCATTGTCATCACACAGTTCTCTTTTACAAAACTTTCTGTTTCATCTTTTGTCATTTTTTGTAGGTTGACTTTTAAAACACCTTCGATATCAGCATACATTAACTTAGAACGGCAAATAACAAACAAAATTCCTTCGCTGTATGCAACGGGTTTTTGCATGGGAAGCTTGATGTTAAGTTTTTAGCTGTGCCGGATAATGAAGGCGAACAGAAAAAATACATGACGTTTGAATATCCAGCACCAGTAAAGTAGATATTGAACCAACAGTGATAGAAACTGGTCGCGCTAATACACCTTCAGTGTTGTCATCAGAAAAATTTCCATTTTTCTGGTACATGAGGGTGAACTTATTCACCGGCCACAGATATAATTCTCGATGCATTTGAACGGTACCTCGGGGATTTAGAATCCATTCTATCTCGATTTTGGACAACATCTGCAAGTATTATTTTTCTTAATTCCCGGCCATGCTTTTCGTTTTCCCTTAAGTTTCTAATCAATGACAAATTACAACGTTCTTGCATATAGATTAGATACCAGTTTGAAAATGAGTATTTACATTTTTCCCATCATGTACTGGACCGGGTGTTGCCCGTAAATGTGGAAAACGAAGATTCATGTTTGGTGTATTTATTTTATCCAAGACTTGTTTGTTTACGGGAGCACAATCCTGGCATTCTACTATGACAAGAAGTTTAACACATTTGTCTAAAGAAGAAGTGCATCATGGACGAAGAAAGGGGTCAATAGTGGTTATCCCTATGACAGGACATTCCTGACAGACCTGTCCGATCCTGACGCATTCATTACATAAAGAGTTACATAGATTCTTTACGTCAGTTTCACTGCATTTAATCACTTTCGGTCGGTATGAGACTAACACATTTTTCACAAACCCGAAGCTGTAAAATTCTGGACAATGTTATTTTCTAATTGAGCATCAAATGATTTTGTTTCCGTTTCAAAATACAAACTGCAGGGAATAGAAAATTGATTATCAAGTGTTGTTACAATACTAACTACCGTCTCTGTTATAAGAGATGATTTTACTTCAGCAAAAGTAGGAATCGGTCTAAGCCTTACATACTCTGCGTCTATAATTTGAAGTGTTTCAATGAGCTCTTTAGTCACTTGATCCATTTGACATCCAGGCTTTAGTTGCATTCCGTCAACTGCATCGACCACAGGAACAACCTTTACCAGTTTAGAATCTATTAACGATACAGTTTCAGCAGACTGTACTTCTTTTAAAAGGGTTGTTAAAAAGGATGCTATAACACCACTTTGTGTCGTATATAGACATGAATTTTCCCTTATGATAGTACGACATGACGGTATAGGAATGTTATAGTCTTTAATATCAAAGGTATCACATCTGGATCCTTTTCCAGTGTTACCCGGAACCACAAAAACTGTAAAACGTTCTCATTACCTAGGTATTTTAGAGTTTGGAAAAAAGATTTTACATCTTCATTATATCGCCAATAAGTTTGCTCAGAGATATATTCGTAACATATACGATCCTTTGGCAATGTCCCACTTGATATGATGTCATGTAATTTTTTTACCGTGTTATCACAATATTCAAACCAATCCGTGCTAAGTTCTACAGATTCAACATCAGACATTCCTTGGAAAAGGTCTTATGATTGGATATTTCTGAGAAAGTTTTCGTATTATTATCACAATCTGACAAATCTTTTTTACTTGACTCAACATCTAAAGCCAACCATTGTGACAAATCGGTTTCTAGATTTTCATGCTCCCCTTTATTATCATTACTTCTTGTTTCTTCAGGGTCAATATCAGATAATTGTTCCTCCTCGCCAATAGTATCATCTCTGCAATCTAGAATGTCTTCTTGAATACAAAAAGATTCAGCACTCATATCAAATGTGTCTGTCTCTATCACTACATCATCACTTTCTAGATCCACGCTGTTTCCAAATTCATAAGAATCACTGAAGGGAAAAATACTTACTGTTAAGATAAAGAGTGAAGTATAGTTTACTTTGAATTTCTATATAGAACATCTATTAATAAGATATGTCTTTGATTGTTTGTACCCTGCTTTGTAATTAGCTTCATTGATGCAGCTGTCAAATATTTGCTTTGATGACCTTATGAATTATGTATTATTACGAATAAGTGTATACTGTTTCACGAAGTTCTGACGTACTGTTAGTGAAATAAGAGCTAATGGGCTGAGAATATTTTGCCCACCTGGCATAATGTTTACAAATGTAATTACACAAATGAATGTAATTCATAGTTTAACAGGAGATGATAAATAACGTGCAGTGCTGGTGGTCAGGTTTGCAGTCAGGTCAAAAAGAAATGAGCAATACTTAGCACATAAAATTCTACACGTCGCACTTACAAAATATGTGCCTGTTTGAGTATTTTCACATGATAGCGGCAGAAATATGTTCTCAAGTATGTGTTACAAGGCTTAAATATGTTCCGCACTGTTTGTCCTCAGCTCTGACCAAAATGAGCAATCTAAGAACCTTCACACATTACCTGTAACCTTTGGTTAATTTGATTTATTAGTTTCAGAGGAGATAACGATAAAATGATTATCTGAAATGTTAAAACATGTAATGCAATAACGGCCATGTTTGCTGGTGAATCTTAATTAAATTTGAAAGTTTTTTTATCAGATCTTCCATACAAAATTGCATTTACGTCGGGATAGACAGCTTAAGTACTTTCAAAGAAGTGATCACAGGGTGCTTCATATTGAAATATGATCCGCAATGGCCGCCATGTTTTTATCGGATCAGAACGAAACTATTCTTAAATATTTGTAAAATTTGTAAGATAATTAAATGAGAAGTAAACAGACGGACGGACGATGGATGCCAAGTAATTGCAAAAGTTCACAAAGCTTAGATTCAGGCGAGCTTTAACATTACTTTAGGTTAAGTTAAACCTACTTGCAACTGAAGGCTTAAAAACATTCAAAACAACTGCGTCTTAATCTGTGAAATATTTCATCATGAAACACAAAGTGGATTATTTTCAGAATGAAATCATATTTTTTTCACTAAAGAGACTTTCAATGATCATTAAGAGGAAAATGCTCTAAAATGTCAAGCATTATAATATTTCTTTTTGTAATTTTATTATTATTATTATTATTATTTTTGGTTTTAGTTCAAACTCTAAATAAACTTGAAAATCAATATTTGATAATAAAAGTCATTTAATATTATTTTTACTTACATGTTTCAAATAAAACGAAAGATATAAAGATATTTTGATATAAATCAACATTTGCTTCACAGTTATGTAAATTTTTGTAGATATAAGACGTTATCACGCCATTTAAAAAAAAACAATAAATAAAAAATGCACTTGAACACATTTAAATACTAGAAAAAAATCACTTCCGATATTAATATAATAGATCAATATTTAAAACAAAGAAGTTTCAAAGTTAAAGATCATTCAAGATCAATTTAAATAATTTATTGAAACATTTTAATCATTAGCATTACTGTATTCCTAATTGATATATAACGGATCAGCTTTTGTTTTGTTTTGTTTTTTTTTTTTTGTTTTTTTTTAAAGAAGTTGTTAAAGGATTTCAGAAAAAAGTGAAATAAAATTGTATCAGACAAAGTCAATTATCATCAATGTTCCACTGCATATTTTTTAACATATAAAAAAACATGTCAACTTTTTAAGCATTTTTCACATTGAGAAACAGTTTAGACAAACAAATTGGCGTTTTCTTAAATCACAAAAAGTTGATCAAGGTTTATTTTCAAGAAAGCAAAGAAGATATATCGATCCATCTAATAATCAATGGCCAAGCTTACTTCACATTTAAATTCCTCCAGTAGTTGTCCATTTTTTCTTTAGTGACACTTGTCATAATGAACTGAAATCAAAAACAAAGTAGGCTTAATATTAGTTTATGCTTCTATTGACTGATTCCAGATATTTAAGTTCGCTTTCTTTTTACAGCTTTTTCGGTATCATAAACAAACTCGATCAAAATAGAAATAAAAAAATGATGGCACTTTCACGTATAATTTTATTCGTATACAAAACAAATTTCAGATAAGAAAATAAATTTCTTACATAAGTTAAGAAAAGAAAAGAAGAGAATAACTTAAAACAAATTGGTCCTTAACAAGAAGCTCCGATGAGTCTACCTATTTGACCTGGTACGTTCAGTGTTTTTGGTCAGCACCATCAAATGAGGATGCAGAGTAAATGTACAAATGACAAAGTTTCGGTAATATGAGTAAATCAATCTTAGGAACAACGATTTTGGTGTTTTTCTTAATATTGAAGTCAACATGAGGCCTTCAAAAATGAGTTGTTCACACCTCAAGGTAAGTTCAAGATGGCCCCTAATAGCATATCATTTTTATCATAAAGGTAGATCGGTAGTCCTCCGCCATTTTTAATTTGTTATTTATACTGTTGTGGTATTATCTGCTTTTTAAGTATGCAAATATTTTTTTTTGTAATCTATCAATAAATATTATATCAGTGACAAAAAATGTAAAAGACCTACATTGATTTTATTTTACATGTGTTTATCCAATTGGATGAGGTATGGTAACTTGATAATTAAATAGTTTGGAAGAGGATATTTGAAAAAGAGAGATAATCTGATAAAAATATTTATATTGATATCACTATGAAAATTCACATTTTACAAATTTCATGGAAAACAAAGTCGGTGACCCCATTTTTCTTTATATTTTTTGAAATATGAAAAAGAAAGGAAATGGGGTAAATGTCAAGGAGACAACATCCCATATCCAGGTCAAAACGAGAAAAAACAAAACATCTAGGGGTCACTATATGGTCTTCAACACAGTGAGGAACCTCACACCATATAGTAAGCCCTAAATGGCCCCGAAAACGTAAAAAAGTGAATAAATCAATGGAAACAAACCACATCCAATAACCCAAATATCAAGAAACTAAAATTTTATAAGAAGACAAAGACAAGCCAATGACCAACATATTCCTGACTTGGGACAGGCGCAAAAATTGCGGTGGGGTTAAACTCGTTTTCTTGGATCCAAACCCTCCCCCTATGTGTGGTGAATGGCTAAAAATATATACACAAAAAGACTCACAGTAAAAATCAAACTAGAAAAAAGTCCAACTTATCAAGACGAGTACCCTTACAATGAAGTACATAAAACATGAAGACAATACACACATGTACTGTCCGGACAAATGCTCGCAGTTACTGACAGCTAGCTAAGGACACAATTTCCGTAGACTATGATATCAAGCCTTCTTACATATGAAATTTCAATTGAAATACTTCTAAATAGATTTGGTATAACAACATCATCAATTATGAAAGAAGAACATGATATTGCGCAATGCCAAATACTGCCAATATGAAAAATTGTTTAAATTTAGTTATGGTGTAAAGCATTTAGGAGGTGATCAATATTTTTGCCAACAAAAACCAGAAGTAAAGATTTAACAACAATGCTGTATTAATATCCTTTATGAATAAGTTTGTTCAACGGATTAATAGGTTTGGAAGGACAATTTTTGAATTTATGCGCTTTGTAAATGATATTTCCATAGAAGTTTGGATGTGAAAGTACGTTCAAAGGGCTAGCATATAACTAAAATGGAAAGAAATCTATGGACTAATTTTAAAGAAAACACGAACAAAATACCTAATATCGATATATATTCATTAGAAATATTTGATTATTTTGATATCAGTTATTTTAAAAACAAGCACGGTAACCTTTTTTTTATTATTATTTTTTATTTCAATGCTTATATAATAAGGAAATTTTCCTGCAAATATAAAGAAAATCTATGGAAAAAAATATGGAGTACCCATCTACCTTAAATGATATTAGGACAATAAAATAAGCGAAATTGACAGATGCCAGATCATTAAAATATCTCGACCCTTGTACTTTCGGTTCAAGTGGGTTTAAATAGCTACAAATTCTCAATCTTGTAATGAGTCTATAATCAAGCAGTCTTCAAACTGAAAAAATATATCAAATGAAGTTTATATCACCACAGACATGTAAGATCATGTATTAAATGTGTACTGCATGTAATATTTATGAAAATATGCTTGGTAAAATATTCTGTAAATAACTTCAAATTAGTTTCCCTTAAAGGACATAAAAACTTTAAAAAATGGTGCACGAGATACAATGAGGACTTCTCAGAAAATTTCATTGACATCAAGACTTTGTCTTGCGGAAAACACATGATCACACATGATCGAATTCAACTAACAAAGACAAAAACAAAGATATTTGGCTGTATACCTCTTCCAAAAGATTCAATTGCATTAAACTTGTTCACTGGGATAGCTGCTTTGCATAATCTACATTTTATATTCATTTCGTCTAGTGCTTTGCATCCATTGTATGTCTCTGCAACATCTGAAAAATACCATTGATAATGAATGCATTGATTTGACAGTTGCACTTTAACACAATTCGAAGTAATTTTTAACTCTGGAAGAGGATTTGGAATAGTAAATCATTAGAAATTCAAGTGAATCTCACATACCATGTTGTAAAAGTCAAAGTCATTACTTGAATCATGCATTGATCTTTGTTTCTCAGTTCTGAGACGCCACAGTCCCTTTCAAGTGGTGTCAGATCTCCTTGTCTTACACTGTTAAAAGACAAAATCACGTGCTGGTTACCGTCAAATATCGTTTTTAGCTCACCTAGCTAGAGACAGGGTGAGCTTTTACCATCACTTTTCGTCCGTCGTCCGTCCGTCCGTCGTCCGTCGTCCGTCCGGCGTAAACTTTTCATTCAATGATCTTCTCTGAAACTGCTGGGCCAATTGAAACCAAACTTGGCCACAATAGTCCTTAGATCATGTAGATGGTTCCCTGCAAAAAAGTTGTTTTTCAGATCCGCGCTATATCCAAGATGGCCGCCAGCGGGGATCATAGTTTTAACATTGGAACCTATGGGAACATACTTTCAAAGATCTTCTCCTAAGAAACTACTGAGCCAATTAAAGCCAAACTTGGCCACAATAGTCCTTAGATGGTCCCTTACAAAAAATTTGTTTTTCAGATCCGCGCTTTATCCTAGATGGCTGCCAGCGGGGATCATAGTTTTAACATTGGACCCTATGGGAAAACACTTTCAAAGATCTTCTCCTCTGAAACTGCTGAGCCAATTGAAACCAAACTTGGCCACAATAGTCCTTAGATGGTCCCTTACAAAAAAGTTGTTTTTCAGATCCGCGCTATATCCAAGATGGCCGCCAGCGGGGATCATAGTTTTAACATACGAACCTATGGGAAAATACTTTCAAAGATCTTCTCCTCAGAAACTACTGGGCCATTTAAAGCCAAACTTGGCCACAATAGTCCTTAGATGGTCCCTTACAAAAAGATGTTTTTCAGATCCGCACTATCTCCAAGTTGGCCGCCGCCAGCGGGGATCATAAGTTTAGCATTAGACCCTATGGGAAAATACTTTCAAAGATCTTCTCCTCTGAAACTACTGGGCCAATTGAAACCAAACTTGGCCACAATAGTCCTTAGACGATCCCTTACAAAAATTTTTTCAGATCCGCGCTGTATCCAAGATGGCCGCCAGCGGGGATCATAGTTTTAACATTGGACCCTATGGGAAAACACTTTCAAAAATCTTCTCCTCTGAAACTACTGAGCCAATTGAACCAAACATGGCCACAATAGTCCTTAGATGGTCCCTTACAAAAAAGTTGTTTTTCAGATATGCGCTATATTCAAGATGGCCGCCAGCGGGGATCATAGTTTTAACATTGGACCCTATGGGAAAAACTTTCAAAGATCTTCTCCTCTGAAACTACTGAGCCAACTGAAACCAAACTTGGCAACAAAAGTCCTTAGATGGTCCCCTGCAAAAAAGTTGTTTTTCAGATCCGCGCTATATCCAAGATGGCCGCCAGCGGGGATCATAGTTTTAACATTGGACCCTATGGGAAAATACTTTCAAAGATCTTCTCCTCAGAAACTACTGGGCAAATTGGAACCAAACTTGGCAAAAATAGTCTTTAGGTGGCCCCTTGCAAAAGGGTCAATTTTCAGGTCTGCGCTTTATCCAAGATGTCCGCCAGCAGGGAACATAGTTTTAACATTCCACCCTTTTGGAAAACACATTCAAAGATCTTCTCTGAAACTTTTCAGCCAATTGGAACCAAACTTGGCCACAACAGTCTTTAGGTTGCCGTCCAGCAATAGAGTTGTTTTTCAGGTCTTTGCTTTATGCAAGATGGCTGCCAGCGGGAAACAGATTTAACATTTGACCCTTTGGGAAAACATTAAAATATCTTCTCCTGCAATTACTTGGCCAATAATGAAAACATACTTGGTCACAACAGACCATAGTTGTTCCCGTTTGAAAAATTTGCCTGGCTTGTCTGCATCGCATTCAAGATGGCCCCAGTGGGGAACATAGTTTGACCTTGAGACCTAACGGAAGCCTATCAGAAAGCATTTAAAGATGTTCTCCTCTGAAAATATTTAGTTAATTGGAACCAAAATTAGACTAAATGGTACCCTTCAAGAAAGGTGACAGCAGAACTGCGACCCCTTCCAAAACAGCTGCCAGTCTGGAATATAGTTTAACTTAAGATAATATAACATCAATGTCTATTAACAAATTTGAAAATAATGCCCTTAAAACATTGGGATTATTTTTACTGCATATGTCAGAGGTGGCCCAGGTGAGCGATACAGGCTCTTGAGAGGCTCTTGTTTCCATATTAGAGTTGATTCTAGGGTTAAAGTTTACATCTGTCTTCATTAGAGATATAAATGTATTTGATCCACGTATTTCAAAATTGTTATATCATTGAAATATTACACTCGAAAAAACAGAAAATTGTCTTTAAGAATATGGCGCGCTCGGGTGTACGATTCAGATTTTATGACGTTACAAAAAAGGGACGCAACTCCTTGTGCAAACAGACGAATTGGGGAGATTTTTCTATGTGGAGATTGTATATTCACGATTTGCATCTTCTTTTTGAACAAACTGTTTTGACAATCAACAACATTAATATTAACATATTACTAATTTTCTACTGTTAGATAGCAAATTTCCAAATTGTCTATTCAAGATCTACTTAAATCTAAAAAGATTTGTTAATAAATGTCATAAATTTACTTTTTTCCATTTCTCCAAGTGTTGTTCTTGCCGCTCGGATCTTTCAATATTGTGTCTCTTAGCTTGTGTCCCTTTAATGCTGTCCATAGTTTTTCATCGTCCTCCTGCTCATCCTTCTTCCTATAAGATCTCCATGTGCTTTCAAGCTGAAAAATCCTGTTCAGTTAGTACTCTGGTTCATTTGAAAAGCTTAGACATTGATAAACTTTTAGATAACGAATCTCAACTACCGGGCATCAATGTTTTTCGATAAAACCATACAATAAATTTACCCAATATTCTCAATATAGATCCGTTATACGCGAATCTTGGTTGTTGTTTTTTTTTCTCCTTTGCTTTTTCGGAGTGTTACATGTTTTTTTTTATTATTTCTGATCTGTTTTTTCATATTCTTCTTTAAGCAGAAAATGTGACTGATAACTTTATTGATCAACAAAATTGTTAATTACAAATAAATAATCAATGTAGTTCAAAATTGTCGATCAAAAGCAATTAAGCCAAACCCTTCTTTTCTTTGTAACTGCACAAGTTTCTTCTATCTTGGACAATGTAAAGTGACCCTAGACCCAGAAAGTATTATATAATTGCAAAAATATTTTAATTCAGTTTGAATGGATAAATTCAAAAGGAGACAAAGAATATTGAATGCTTCTAAAACTGAACTCTCTCTCATTTTGAGAAAGCCTAAATTATCATTTATAACATTGTCCTGTAAGAACATTAGTTCATGTTTTGGTGAGCTAATGATATGCTTTAGTGAAATGAAATAGACAATATATAATAAGTGTCTCTAAATATCAACTGTATTTGTACAAGGCTTAGAAACAGATTGACGTGCGAGCCTTTGGCGAGCATTTCAATCTGTTTCGTGCCGAGTACAAATACATTTGATATCTTAAGACACAAATTATATATTGTTTTTATCCTGCAATACATAAAACAACTTCATTTAATGGAAAATATAACACAAAAATGAATTTTTCGGGGATTTCTGTCTGTCCATAAAAACCGGAAGTAGGCGTGGCTTAAATCGATATCCTGTATAGTTATGCAGGATACAGCAAGGCAATACACGTAGGGCTTTATCTGTATAGTAAAAGCTACCATTGCAGGATAAAAGGTTTTTACATGTAACTGTCATGTCGTGATTTATGTTACAACATCATGCAGAACTTTGTTTTCTTTGTAATTACCATTTAACGACCATTGCGACTAAGTTTGCTTCTAACTTGACTAGTAGTTTTTGAGAAGATCTTTTTGTATGTTTTTTTTCATAGATCCATTTTAAAACTATGTTCCCCGATGGCGACCATCTTGGATGAAAGAAAAACCTGCAGGATATCTTTTATCGAAATGACAATCTAAGGGCCATGGGGAATAAGTTTGGAGCTAATTAGACTGGTAGCTTCTGAGAAGAATGCCTTTGCCGTATAGTCGAATGTTTAAACTATGTTCCCCACTGGCGGCCATACTAGATGAGGTACGGACCTGCCATGTACCTTTCAGAAGGGACAATCGAAGATCATTACGAAAAACTTTGGTTCTAATTAAATTGGAAGTTTCTGAAAAGATGTTTGAATGTTTTTTTTTTCATAGGATCCAATGTAAAAACTATGTTCCCCGGTAGTGGCCATCTTGGATGAAGAACGGACCTGCACGATACCTTTTATCAAAGGGACCATCTGTGGCCTATTGTAAATGAATTTGTTGCTTATTGGGCTGGTAGTTTCTGAGAAGATCTCTGAATGTCTTTTCCATAGGTTCCAATATTCAAATGAAGTTAAACCTGCTGGCGGCCATGTTGGATGAGGAACGGACCTGCCGGAAAACTTTCCGATCCTTTCTGGAAGAGACCTTTTAATGACCATTGTGACT